>VXBU01019181.1:438511-491319 GCA_013400315.1 Bombycilla garrulus
CGGGCGCCCGCAGAGTGTCGGCAGCACCGCCACAGCTGCTCGCTGCTGCTCGCCCTCCCGCGCCGGGACAGCCGGGGCTGCCCGCGGATATTGGTCGCCGGTACCCAGAGGTACCCAGAGGCCGGCGCTGACCGCCCGGATTGCTCTTCCCGCAGGTAAGTGCTGAAGCGGCTCCCGCCGCGCTCGCTGTCCCGTCCGAGGGCGTCCGGGGACACCTGCACCGTCCCCGCCGCGCAGCCTCCCTGCCGGCGGGAGCCTCGCTGGCGCCGGTCGTGGTGCGACGGCAGCGCGGTGACCTTCCTCGTGTGTGTCCCCAGGCTGGCTCAGAGACAGACCTTTGCCATGGGGCCGGCGACTGCTCTCTGCCTCCTTCTCCTCGTGCTCGGCGGCTCAGAGACCAAGCGCACTGCAGGTAAGGCCAACTGTCTGCCGGTACCTGGGGCGATCAGGGAAGGGAGGAACTAAAATAAAAAACTTTGGTGCCTGCGTAGGCAGATGAGTTGTGCTCGGTGGTAAAGAGCTCCAAAACTCTCAATGAACAAGAACGTTTTAACCTGAGCATCGGCTGGTTGGGAACAGGAAATTTCTCTCTGGTGTGGAATTTGTGTAACCTTCAGAAATAGGAACGCAGAGTCTCCAGAACTTGAACGTGTAGCTTGTCTACCTCTGCGCTGAGCAGAGGAAAGGAGGAACATGATGTAGGAACTGGCTGAAGAAGGAATGGGGTAGTAGGCTGCCGTCTTGGTGCCATAGAGAAGCTGCTACCGTGCTGCTGTCACTCGGGTTATGCAGACTAACTTTGCCATGTCCTAGCATAGGAATATTGCTGTCTGGGCTTTGCTATCTGTTTCTGTACTGCTAGAGTGTAATGAAGGGCCAGAATGGCTTCTACGTTTGTGTGTCAGTCAGCGGGTACCTGGCACTCCTGTGCTGACTGGCTCCTGTACAAGAATGCACATGTACTGCTGCACAGCAGCTCCTGATGGGACTGCTGCACCATCAGAGCTACTGTCTGTGCTCTGATGTGCACCAGGAGCCAAAATGTTAAGCAATCCTAGGAGATTTGCACCTACTCAGCCTCTTGTCCTTTTCTCATGATGCTTGTCCTGATCTCTCTCTGCAGAGTCCAGGAATGATGATAACAGTGTCTTCGATCTCTTTGAACTCATTGGCTTCATGCGGAAGGGAGCCGGGCGCCGGGCCCCCGGGGTGTACCTGGTGAAGGGACCAGAATCCTCCAGCCCTGCTTACCGCATTGAAGATGCCAGTCGTATCCCTGCTGTCCCTGACTCAAAGTTCCAAGACTTATTAGATGCCATCCATGCTGAGAAGGGTTTTATTCTCCTAGCCACTCTCCGGCAAGCCAAGAAAAGCAGAGGCACACTGCTCTCCGTGGAACAGAAAGATGGCTCTGGTCATGTCTTCAGTCTAGTATCAAATGGCAAGGCAGGCTCCCTGGACCTGAGCCTTTCTGTTGATGGCAAGCAGCAGTTAGTGTCAGTAGAGGATGTCTTGCTGGCTACAGGACATTGGAAGAATATCACCCTGTTTGTGCAGGAGGACCGAGCTCAGCTCTATGTGGGGTGTGAGAAAATGGAGAACGCTGAACTGGACATCCCCATCCAGAACATCTTCACTAGGGACCTGGCCAGCAGTGCCAGGCTCCGTATTGCCAAAGGGGGAGTCAATGACAACTTCCAGGTAAGACTTTCACTTATGTTTTTGCCTAGAATTTTCAGTTATTTGTTTTGAAGGTGTATTGGTTACTCAATGATCCTAAATAGCGACAAAGACCTCTAAATCTACTAAACTTTACAAATGGAGTTTGAAGGGTAAAGTATTAGATTTGCAAGGAAGGAACTATATGCGGCAGTAAGAAGGCACTGAAGCTTCCAGACAGGTAGTTGCAGCTTCATTGCTCAGCTTCTTATATGAGATTCAGAAATCCATGGGTTCTTTCCTTCCTGCCTGGAGATTTGCCAAGTCCTTATGCTCAAGGGTAAGAGTGTTAGGAAGCAGGGTTGGTTTTCATTAAGGAGAATAGAGCAATGTGTTTCACTTTTCTGTCTGTCTGTCATGAAATTGCTCTGTAAGGTCTTGCATGACCTTCAGTCTCTCTATGCAAGTGGTACTTCTTTCCCTTGCAGTTGCTGCAAGCAGCTGTAATTCTTCCTCTGTCCACAGGGTCTGCTACAGAATGTGCGGTTTGTGTTTGGAACAACTCTGGAAACTATCCTGCGGAACAAAGGCTGCTCCAGCTGTAAGTTTACAATCTTCTGAATCCAATGACCTATTAAAAATAAGATTTCTCATTACGTTAGAAAGACAAGTTGAAACAGAACTCAGAAGTATGCTGACATGCAAATCCACATTGCATAAGAAATAAGATTATAATTCTGCAGGCACCCTAATGAATCTGGTGGCAGCTGTTTAGCAGGTGTTAGCCTGGAATGATAAATGCATGTGGTATAAAATGCATTTACTTCACGTCTGGTTTTTTCCTCTTAGCCACTAGTGCGATCATTACTTTGGATAACCCCATCAATGGTTCCAGCCCAGCTATCCGCACTAATTACATTGGCCATAAAACAAAGGACATCCAAGCTGTCTGTGGGTTTTCCTGTGATGAACTGACAAATATGTTTTTGGAACTGCAAGGGCTACGGTCCATGGTTACAACGCTTCAAGACAGAGTTCGCAAAGTGGTGAGTGATGGTTAACTTCACGGTATCTGTCATTAGCTAGCACTTAATTATAACCTGACTTTTGAGAGCCTGTGTAAACAGCAAAAAATTTACTTTGACTTTTGTGAAAAGGGGTATTTCTGTATTAAATTCTAAATATCTTCTTTTTGTCTCTCACCCCCAAGACTGAAGAAAATGAAATCATTGCCAAAGTAGTACAGATCACTCCTGGAGCGTGCATTCATAATGGAGTCTTGCACAAAAATAAAGAGGAGTGGACTATTGACAGCTGCACTGAATGTACTTGCCAGGTAAGATTCCTCACATTCACAAATCACCTGAATATAAACTCATAAGTTGGAATTAACAGATATTTCTAAACGGCACTGTTTGTTCAAAAGAGTGAATCATACACAGAACTGGGGATACTAGAGGAGCCATAGAATTACTCCGTTTATTTCATTCTACTAGATCTCTGCTGTAAAGATCTCTGCTTGTGTCAACAGCAGTGTTCTAGGAAATTATATGAAACATCACTCTGATACAGCTATTAACACTTTTAGTTAATAAAATTTTAGTTCCTTAATTTGGGGAATGCCTGTATTCTTTATATAAGTCCATCAGTAAACTGGAAGTCAGCATCAACAGAACAAATGTATAGTACTGTCAGCTTTGCTAGCTCTACCTTCTGTCCTCACTGAATCTCCTGCTGACTTAGTAGAAAAAGACATTCTAGTACTCAGTAAAGGCACTTAAACTTGTGATGGTTTTCTTTATCTAGAAGATGCTTCTAGGTGTGTCACATTATCTTTTGCAGATTATATGGAACAGCAATCCCTTTTGGATTTCAGTTTATCTGTTTAAATCCCAGGATCACTGAGCAAGATACTTAGCTTTGTGTTTCACTTCTACTGAATATTGTAAACATACACTAAACATACAGTTTCAGGGTTTCTTTAAACTATTTGCTTGTTGCATTTAAGTATACCTTACCAATATACCTGGGGAACCAGTCTACCAAAGAGTGGGTTAACTAGCATGCCACTCTTTAAAAACTAATAGTCGAGTATTTGTATATGTGCAATACAGGGCAATTCAAATTCTGTGTCTGCTTCTTTAGCTTTCTACATTTTTTTGTCTTATAGTCAGCAAATGATACTGTGGCTTTTGCATTTGCCTCGTTCCTACCAGTCTGCTTACTCAATGTTAGCTGTAGTTGCCTTAATCTAGTAATTTGCTTGGGGAGATTAAAATAGTAATCATGAGAGCATTCATTCTTCTGACAAAGCTGCTACCTTCAAGAAGCAAAACTACAGACTGTCCTTTAGCTCTTATTGAGATTGGAGGTGGGTGTTCTTACCCTGCCTGTTTGGCTTACAGATCAAAAACCTCCTCTAAGTATAAGTTAAACATTTCATGGCGCTTGAGCAGAGGCCACTAAACTCATTTTATCTTTACCATATAATCAGCTTAAAGCCATATTAACTGAAAAGAAAGTTGGCTTCTCATTCTTGTTTCATTGCTTTGAAATCTGACCTTGTACTTTGGGTATCACATAATAGTCATTTGCTCGAGCCAGCATCTGCTAGCTACTACTGATAAACTTCTGCAGAACCAAAATATTTCTGTTTCTGAATAAAAAATAATGGGTGAGACTGGAAATGAGATGAAGTTTAACTGAAAATACATGGGACTACCCCTTGGGTTCTGTTAGCTCTAAATACAAGGGTCTCTGCTTTAGATGTGCTACTGAGTCTTAAATTTCTGCAGAAAAGGTCTCTATTATTTACTCAGACACCAGACATTGTTTATATTCCACTTGGTAACTGTAATTCTCACAATTCTTTATAGAACTCTGCCACCATATGCCGGAAAGTGTCCTGTCCTCTTATGCCTTGCTCCAATGCCACCGTGCCTGATGGGGAGTGCTGCCCTCGGTGCTGGCGTAAGTACTTACAAATTCCACAGTTCTGTAGCAGTTGGCCACAACTAACTAGACACATGCTGCTCTGAAGTATACCATAACTGGATATCCAGTTGTACTTCTGAAGTAGGTTAATCTGATGTATCTTTGAGGCTAATCACTTACCTGATACATGTTCAGATATTTTCTACAATATGCAACATACTGAAATGTTTTGAGTTCGTGACTTTTATCTCATACAAAGAAGGAAGATGCATGTGGCTTCTGAGGATAGCTGTGTCTTTTTTTTTGTGGAGAGAGGGGTGGGAGAAAAGCTGTGGAAAAGCATGTACCTGCAGTCTTACTGAGAGCTGTATCCCTCTGCAGCTAGCGACTACGCAGATGATGGATGGTCTCCTTGGTCTGAATGGACCTCATGTTCTGTGACCTGTGGGAATGGGATTCAGCAGAGAGGCCGTTCCTGTGACAGTCTCAATAACCGCTGTGAAGGCTCCTCTGTACAGACTCGGACTTGCCACCTTCAGGAATGTGATAAGAGATGTAAGTACTTAATCTACTCATGCTGGTAGTAAAACAGAGGCTGCTTTTATCGGCTGAATGTTAAAAGCAAAGATTACCATGTAGCTCTGTCGCTGGCATAGATCCTTGGCTTCTAGCTTTAAGGACTTGTATTAACAAATAGAGGGGAGCAGATAGTTAATGCAGTAAACAGGCATGTTTGGGCACTGGTCCCAGGACAAAATGTGATGCCAGTTTAGGTATGAAATTTCCCTGGTTGCAAAACTTGATCTGTTATAGTCAGGAGGCTATCCATTACACATGGAGCCTTTGTACAGTCCTGGTACTGGCTATGTCCTAGGTGCTGTACAGCCGAAATCTTCAGAATCTGTAAATAACAGAAATCTCTCTTCAGTTAAACAGGATGGTGGCTGGAGTCACTGGTCACCGTGGTCATCGTGTTCTGTCACTTGTGGCACGGGCATCATTACTAGAATTCGTCTTTGCAACTCTCCAGTACCACAGCTGAATGGCAAACCTTGTGAGGGTGAAGCAAGAGAAAACAAAGCCTGCCAGAAAGATCCTTGCCCAAGTAAGTGTGTCCTGGTGGTAACTAGTAGTTGGTAGCTTAAATAGTGAACGTCCTGAGTAGTTACTAAATAAGCTTGTTCTAGTGTTCTTGTCTCTTTAAACTTAGAGGTGGGCTATGTAAACCTTCACAGTTAGTTCCAGAGGAAGCTATTTTTATGCCTCTTCCATAGAGTCCATTAATTCTGCCATTTATGTCAGAACAATGTCTGAACTGCTCTCACTACAAAAGTCCTTAGTCAGGTAGAAACTAGTTGTAGCACTGAATTTAAAGCTATACATGTTTTCTTACTTCTTCTCCCTTTAGTTAATGGCAACTGGGGCCCATGGTCTCCATGGGATGCTTGCACAGTGACATGTGGAGGAGGACTGCAGAAACGAAGCCGTCTCTGCAATAACCCTGAGCCTCAGTATGGTGGGAAGACTTGTGTAGGTGAAGCTAGAGGGACTCAGGTCTGCAACAAACAGGACTGTCCTATTGGTGAGTGTCCATTTGCCCAGAAACATCTGAAGCTTGTTGATAATCTTGAAAATACCGATGTAAGGTCTGCAAACCTCAAGTGTGAGAATTTTAAACCAGGATATCAGCCAAATACAGGACTGTAGCAGCATGGTAAAGAATGCTTTATCATACATTTCCTTGCTTGTTTCACAGATGGGTGTCTGTCTAATCCCTGCTTTGCGGGGGCTACGTGCACCAGCGCCCCTGATGGTTCCTGGAAATGTGGTGCCTGTCCTCCTGGCTACCATGGTGATGGTATTCACTGCCAAGACATTGATGAGGTAAGAAGCCTATAGTTTGCACCTTGAAAGGAAATGAAAGAAAACAGAAAGGGAGAGTAGAATCACAATGTTTTATAATGCTAACTGTTGTTCTCCTTTATCTCGAACTCTTATTTCAGTGCAAAGAGGTTCCTGATGCCTGTTTTGTCTTCAATGGAGTGCACAGGTGTGAGAATACTGAACCTGGGTACAACTGTCTGCCTTGCCCACCACGTTTCACTGGAACACAGCCATTTGGCCGCAGTGTTGAAGATGCCATGACCAACAAACAGGTATTGTCAATTTGAGAATTGCTCTGGGATGCAAAATGTCACAAAGTTTCTAAAAAACAGAAAACACCTATGTATTTTAGGCAAAGAAGACTTGGAGCACTTAATAAAACACCGTCTTCTGTGATTTAGAATAGAAGAAGCATTAACCAGTTTCTTTTGAAGATCAAAATGAGTTTTAAATATCATTTCCCTCCTCAGCCACAGAGGGTTCAGAGGTTACACATAATTTTAGAAGTAAATCAGTATTCACTAATGATACAACAGTATGTGCCTCAAATATCTTAGTGCTTGGTTCCATTTGACAATACATAAGGTTTGAACAAGAAAAAAATTAGTGCCAAGACTGGTACTGGAGTTGAGGACAGGAAGAAAGCCATGGATGAGGGTTTTTTCTTCCTGATTGATTAGGATGTATTTGAATCTTTGGGGGAAAAGTGAGGGATAAAACAATGTTTTCAGTGGGTTTAATTTCTGTATGATCTTTTAGGTCTGCAAGCCACGTAATCCCTGCACAGATGGAACACATGACTGCAACAAGAATGCCAAATGCAATTACCTTGGCCACTTTAGTGACCCCATGTACCGCTGTGAATGTAAACCAGGCTATGCTGGCAATGGCATCATCTGTGGAGAAGATACTGACTTGGATGGATGGCCAAATGAGAACCTGGTTTGTGTTGCCAATGCTACTTACCACTGTAAAAAAGTAAGTTCATCCTCTTCTACCAACAGCCTAAGCTGTTAAACTATTCTCTCTGCAAATAACCTTCTAGGGATAGAGGAGGTGTAGGGATGCCATTATCAAGGCATTGCTAGGAGGGTCTTGCTGTTGCTGTATTGCTTTAAATATTCTTGTGATATGGGAAAAAATGAAGCCTGATTGTTGTTAATGTTCTAGGAAGATTCTAGTTTAAACCATACCTATATCAGCTTTGTTCTGATAGCAGTCTCCAGGGGATGAAAAGCAGGGTATGATTCTCAAAAGCAACCCAGTCTTTATTTTTAAAATTATTTAATTGTGTCTTTCTAAGACTTATCACTGTAATGACTAGCTTTAAATGGAGAGAATTACAGTAAGGGTACTCCTACCTGATTGAGGTATAAAGTGAACATCTCTGTGTACTTCTTTCTTTGTAGGATAACTGCCCTAATCTGCCTAACTCAGGGCAGGAGGACTATGATAAGGATGGCATTGGTGATGCCTGTGACAATGATGATGATGATGATGGCATTCCTGATGACCGGGTAAGGAAACAGAAAAGAACACCCTTGAAGAATGTGGCCTTCCCATTCCCTTTCCCAAAGCTGGGGTCTAGCTTCTAACCTTAACCTTGAGAGTACCATAGGAAATTGCTGGCACTGATAGCTATCCTAGAAACCTCATATATGCATAACTATGCAGACAAACTTTCTGCAGCTTTCTGGAGATTTGGAAGTGAATTTTCATTTTTTCATCCAGCCATTCATACACTCATGCCAGCAACAGAGTGTTTTGAGATACTAGCATCTGAGTTTTAACTGTTTTCCCACCTTTCATTTCTTCTTTCATTTAGCAGTACAAGCATAAGCAGAATCTGGTTAAAGCTTTAACTTGACTCTTTTTAAAACTTGACTTTTCTCACTTTTGCAGGACAACTGTCCATTCATCTACAACCCACAGCAGTATGACTACGACAGGGATGATGTTGGTGACCGCTGTGACAACTGTCCCTACAATCACAACCCTGATCAAACTGACACAGACAACAATGGAGAAGGAGATGCATGTGCAGTAGATATTGATGGAGATGGTAGGTGTCCTCTAATCAGTCTTTAGATGGCTTTCTATTCAGCCATGAACCCAATGTGATCCTGATTTCCTACCAAAATTTCATCCCTGAACACACAAAAGTTCTTTTATGGTGGTTTCAGGACGTGAAGGCTACTGAAGGAACAGTCAGGGGTAATGGAAATTCACTTTGGAATATATATGTTTTGGCACAGTTCAATTCTAGCTCCAGTCTCAGAAGGCAGTAGGAGCAGAAGTGTGTGGCAGAGCTAGTGATGAGTCATGTTTCAAAGCTTTTAAATGCTGCTCAAAATGCTTTTTAAAAAGTATCATGAAGTGTGTGGTGGCTTTACACAGTCCTTTGCAGCATTTAGATGTCTGACTTTCATTTATGAACTTTTACAGGGGTGCTTAATGAAAGGGACAACTGCCAGTATGTCTACAATGTAGACCAGAGGGATACAGACTTGGATGGTGTTGGAGATCAGTGTGATAACTGTCCACTGGAACACAACCCTGACCAGGTAAGGGATTTTAATAATTTAAGTAGAGGACTGATGTGCTAAAAAAATATAGCATGTTGTGTGTTGTAGAAAATATTTGAACAGGTTACACCTGAAATTTTACTTGTCACAAATCATTCTTATTATTTTTCAAAATGGTGCCTTTATCAAATAACATGCCCTCTGAGTTTGAACAGCTGCTAGGTAGTTTCTGAAAAGTAGCTATAGAGAAGTATTGCATGTACTTGTCACCTAAACATTTTTTAGGTTTGTCGGTTGTGGTGATCCTCACAGTGAGACTATTAAATACTTTGGGATCATTTTGTAAAATGTGGGTAGTGGAGCTACTCTCTTTAAAACCTATAGTGCTGTGTTCACTTAGACACAAAGTTGTTCTTTAAACTTTGTCCCTAAGCTTGAAGCCAGCTGCATTTCAAAAGATAACTTTTCCAGCAGTAAGTAGAAGGCAGCACAAGTTGCTTTTCCCTAAGAAAAAGGCATATTCTGACACCTCTAAAATTCACCTTCATAAAAATCCAGGAGGGTCCAGATTCTCACACAACTGACTGTTTCAAAAACTGAAGGCAGAGGTACATAAAGCCTGTGACATCCTGTCAGTTAAAAGACTAAGTTTAATAGCTTCAGAAACATAACTGGAATGTTTGAAGGGTTAGAAAAGCAAAAGCTGTTGCAAATCAGTGGAATGTAGTGTAGTGTGGCCATGTAGCATAAAGGCAGGGTTACTTGAAGCATTTAAACAGATAATATAAAATGTCTTAGTCATTGTCACTTGCTTTACTGCTTCCCCACTTGAGGGAGGGAATTGCCTGAAGTTCCTTCGAGGCAGCTCCTTTCAGGAAGATTATTTCTCTTGTGACTTTGAAATCTTAATATAAGACTCTAATGGCTTTCCAAAGACTATCCTAATCAAGTTCTAGAAGTGGAGATATTAGATTTCAAGTGCCAGAATTAGTAACTAATCCAACAGTGTATGGTATGCCTTCTGTCTACACCAGGGTCATCCACCTGTGTTCACAAGACGACTAGGCTAAATGTGAGGCAACCTCAGGGATGATGGGATTGTTTTTCTTAGTTCAGAAGCGGATTATACAAATGACTGGCTAAAATATGTGATCAGCGAGCACACTAATTAGTTAATGCAGTCTGTGACCACCATGGGAACAACTTGTCTTGACTGATGAATCAGGGGGCATGTAGAGCATTTATGACAGAAAAAATTAGGCTGTGGTGTCTACTGACTAGTTACAGAGTAGTCCCACCCTGATTTGGCCCTTGGACCCACATTGCTGCCAGGGAAGGCAAGAGGTAAGGTACAGCATAAAACCATTAGCACAGGCACAGTTAGCACAGTTTTAAGTGTGTATTAATCTACCCACTCTATCCATCTTAGCTCTTGATAAAGCAAGCAAAAATCCCAATTAATTCTATGTATTAAGACTCCAATTTCAGAGATTCTTATCTCAGCCTTCTTTAAGTGGCTTTTTAAACTTTTATTTTTTTCTCCTCTGATAGGAAGACACCGATTCTGATCTCATAGGTGATCAGTGTGACAACAACCAGGACATAGATGAAGATGGCCATCAAAATAACCTTGATAACTGCCCCTATGTGCCCAATGCCAATCAAGCTGACCATGACAAGGATGGAAAAGGTGATGCCTGTGACCATGATGATGACAATGATGGTATCCCAGATGACAAAGATAACTGCAGATTGGTTGCCAACCCAGATCAAGCTGATTCTGATGGTAAGATAGCCAGTATCATAATAACATTTTAAGAGTATCTTCCAATTGCTTGATGCTATTTTTTTCACACTGTTTAATGTTGGACAAAACTAAGGAACAAAAAAACAGAATGTCTGTACCAGAAAAAAACAACATTCTGTACCAGAATGTTGTTATAGTGCTTCTCAGGAGTAAGCATCAATGTAAAAATGACCACATATCCAACTTACTCTTAAGTCACTGTCAGGCTGGAGTGAAAGGGCATTTATACAGTAGCTGCTGTGGTTTCTGTCACATGTCTGCCAAGTACTCAGGCAGTCAGAGATCTGCAGTTGAGACTTCAACCCCCAATCTGTAAGGCTCAGAAGCAAACAGTGGTGGTAATAAAATGGTAAAATTACTTTTATCCTACAGGTGATGGACGTGGAGATGCTTGCAAAGATGACTTTGACCAAGACAATGTGCCAGACATTGATGATATCTGCCCTGAAAATGTGGAAATTAGTGAGACTGATTTCCGAAAATTTCAGATGATTCCCCTGGATCCCAAAGGAACATCTCAAAATGATCCAAACTGGGTTGTTCGTCACCAGGGTAAAGAACTGGTTCAGACAGTCAACTGTGACCCTGGCCTTGCAGTCGGTAAGGGGAAAAATTTAACAGGCACTGTTGTTTGTTGTGGTTTGAGTTGGTTTTTTGTTTGTTTGTTTGTTTGTTGGTGGGGGTGGGGGGATGCTTTCTTGATTTCTTTTTTAGTTGGGGTGGGGGAGAGGAAGTGAACCTATATTAAGTAACTATTAAGGAGTTGTTTAAGAATTGTAAAAAAGTAGCACCTAGAACTTTATAACTTTATTATTTAATGTCTCCATAGGTTTTGATGAATTCAATGCTGTGGACTTCAGTGGTACCTTCTTCATCAACACAGAAAGGGATGATGATTATGCTGGCTTTGTATTTGGCTACCAATCTAGCAGTCGTTTCTATGTTGTCATGTGGAAGCAGATCACCCAGTCTTACTGGGACTCCACACCAACAAAAGCTCAAGGCTATTCAGGTCTCTCCATCAAAGTTGTGAATTCCACCACTGGTCCAGGAGAACACCTTCGTAATGCTCTGTGGCACACAGGAAACACTCCTGGCCAGGTAAGATTGGCACTTACAATGTGCTGAAGTGCTCTTAACATGATAACACAAGTACTCCAGTGTAATAACATACTCTTCTGAATAAGGCAGGCTGTTCTTCCTGCGAATTAGACACTTAGAGTGGGCCTGCACTTGCTGATCATGTAGGCTTCTTGGCAAAGACCAGTAACTTCATAATTTTTCCTAATTGAGCAAAATATTGTATACAATTATCAGAATTGTGTGCTGCAGACAGGCTTTCCAGCAGCAGCAAATCAATTGTTTTTGGAATTGCGCTGTAGCTTCCAATTTACATATTTAAAAAGTAAATTTAAATGCAGTTGATTTCTATTATTTCTCTCTTTAGGCTATTACAGAGCCTAATGACTTACTTGTAGCCTTTAATACTAAGGCACCTTTATGTCAAAATAACTGCTGTGTTACACCTCTGGCCGCTGGTTTATAAAAAAGTATTCTTTCATAGGTGAGAACTCTGTGGCATGATCCTCGTCACATAGGCTGGAAAGACTTCACTGCATACAGATGGCGACTTAGCCATAGACCAAAGACGGGCTACATCAGGTGAGCATCATCCTTTTATCTGATGCAAATATCATAGGAAAAGTGGATGTCTGTGAAGATGAACCTCACAGGACCTTGTCAAAGATGGCTGAGCTATTGTCTCTTTGTAGGGTTGTAATGTATGAAGGGAAGAAAATCATGGCAGACTCAGGACCAATCTACGATAAAACCTATGCTGGTGGTCGGCTAGGATTATTTGTCTTCTCTCAAGAAATGGTGTTCTTCTCAGACCTTAAATATGAATGCAGAGGTAAGGATGACATTGCATTTAAGAGATCTTACATAAATGAAATTGGTTCAAGAAAGCTCAAGAAGTAAGAACCAAGAGGGACAGTTCAACTGTGATCTTTCATGGTTCAGGTTTGAACAAGTTCTGCAGGCAGAAACAGGACACCTTGATAAACTCTCCACAGTTAAAAATTCAAATATATAAAATCTAAGTACATTTCCATTGTATTATTTCAAAGTATCAGAAATCCATGTTGAGTTCCAGAAATTAGATACATCTTACATCTTCTTTGAAGTGCTGACTAGAATGAATAAACACATCTGACAAGGCAGAAGTGCAATATATTGACTTTAGCAAGTAAAAAGCTGATTTGCCTAAAAGTAAGAAAATTAGAATGTTGTCCATACATTGCAGTCTTGAAGTTCAGTGGAGGTAAGTGCATACAACTAGTTCCAGCTGTCCTAGTCTTCTGAAATCGTCACTTCATTATGTAATGGATGCATAGATTAGATTATGAAATATAACTCAAGGAAGTACCTAATTGAAAGTACTTTCAAGTTTCTCTACAAACGTCTCTGGGCATTAATGACTTGGGCATGATCATGCATAATACACAGAAATACTTAAATATATCTTTTGTTTTTTTCACAGATTCATAATCACAAGATTGTTGGATTCAAAGACTATTTAAAAATGCTGGTAATTGCACCTTTTGAAACGTTTAGCCTTACAAATCCTGGGACCATTATATTATTCCTTCCTTTCTTCTTTCTGCGTAAATGTGGACTCGAAACACATGACCTGCCTCAAGAGAATGCTTTTGAGAGAGTGAAAGTGAGAACATACTTGGTATCTGACCTCTGCTGAAGTGGAAGGAAACAAATGTGTCTTGCAAATGAGAGTTGTCGTCACTGAACAAGCACACTTCTTTCAGTAGGAAAGACTTTTTTTTGCTGTTTATCACAGTGCAGTGTCACTGCCTCTCTAACTGGAGGTCCCATGGAGTAGCATTTTGTAAAAGAACATCTTTGGATGTGCTGTGGACTACTTAAACTGAAGACCTTTCATTGTGTGGGGAAGAGGGGGTTTGGGTGGGAGGGGGAACTCTAGGTCTTTCTTTTTTCTTTATGGGGTAGAGAAGTTTTTTAAGGAAGGCTGTGCTAATTTGGTTTACATCCATTTAACTTGGAGAAATTATTGTTTTTCTATGTCATACCTTTCAGATAAAAACATAGCCTTACTCTATTTGTGGTGAGCTAGATCAGCTGCTGTACTACACAGGACAAAACAGATATTCCCTAAGACTGATTTCTGTCATGGCAGGGGGAAAAAGAGGATAAAAACTGGTACACTGGATCACACCAGCTTTGGGAGAACTGGGATTTATTATTAGATTCTGTTTTTTCCTGATTTAGAAGCAGCCCTTGCTTACCTTCAAATGTGTTCTTTCAGATACGGTGCCAGAAAGCACCACCATCTCAGCAAGCACTGTGCTGTCCTTCAGGAAACCAGCACATGCTTCACTTTCTATGGTTAAAGAGGCACAAAAATAATGTAATGAAAACATTCCTTTTCTACATGCCATAGATGTTTTAAACCCCTCGCTTCTTTAGAGGGGAGGAAAAGGGGCCTGTAGATAAAATTGTAAAATATTTATTTTTGCCTATTCTTGATGTTATAATGCAGTCTGAGGGATTATTGAATAAAACAACAAGAAATGCGTCAAGACTATCCACCTAATCATTGTTACAAGTCTTCATGACTGTCAGATTGTAAATACAGATTATTTATTATCTCTGTTCTATACTGAAACTAGAGAGGGTTTAGTTGAGAAAAAAAATTTTGTCTGGAGCAGATAGCAGTGATGTATTTGTTACAAAGAGTGATTTTCCCATAAAGGCTTTGAGGCGCGACGAAAAGTGAGGGCGCGGGCAATGGGATGTTTGTTTTTCTCAGTCTGAGCTCAGTGTTGGCTTTTCCTTTCTTTGTGCAAGGCAGTTGGTAGCCTGGCAGGCAACTGTTCTGCAGTGCTAAAATTCAAGGCCCTTTGGATGGTAGCAGTTTCTGTCCCAGCCGTAGCGCTAGAGGTGAGGGAATGCCGTTCACGCTCTCGGCGTTCTCTAGTGCTGGGAGATGTCTGCCATGCTTTGCCACTGGTCAGGGGGCCTAACCCAGAGCCAGGAGAGCTGCCCTGAGGAGACTGCAGCAAGAAGCACAAGGACAGCCCTCAATAACCATTCAAGGGGCTCTTGGGGCCACTGCCTGCTCAGTTTGTAACTAGTGACGTGCAGCTACAAAAGAAGCAATTCATTACAGACTAGATGATTTCAGGAGCTCCTTGCAAAAGAGGGAGAGGCCTTGATGTACATTAAAAGACTGTTTTCCCCAACAGAAGGGGAAGCATCCTTATACCTATAATATTTCCTTGTCTTTTCAAAAAAAAAAAAAACAAAAATAAATGAACATGGTGAAAGTTTTACGTACAAATATTACCTCATTGTTGTGTGGCTGAGAAAAACCTTTGGAGCAAGCAGAGTTCAAGTGTCTAACAAACTTTAAAGCTACTGTAGTACTAAAAAGATAATGCTGTACATAGTCAAAATTTCTTTGCAGAAAATGTATTCCCAGAAAGGAAATGGCATTGGAAAAAAAAAAGTCAAATACAATTTCTAATGTTGTATTATATTTTTTCCTGTCATCTTGTATACCATTGCTTGTATTTTTATAAATTATTTTTCTCATTGCCATTGTAATAGTTAATCACATAATTGTGTAGATAGGCTATTTAAATAATTTATCATGAAATGCTACCTGTAGAGTTAGTATTTCTATTTTTATAAGAAGTTTGCACACTGAAGATTTTTTTTGCTTCCCTCCTCCTGATGTTTTTGCTAGCATAATTTTCTAAGAATATGCTTTTTTTGTAAACATTTTTAACCATTTTTCCATTCTAAAGTTGTGTAAGTTGTACAATAAAGCTTCTTACATACAAAGAACAATAAACCACCAAGGACATTTATATTTATACCTTTGTGCTCTGGTTTTATTAATGTTTTGTAATACATCTCTGGATCACTGATGTGTTATTTGTGTCCAGTTTGGCTTTGATCCAAGATTTTCTCTGCACTCTACATTACAGCCATGCTGAGGGGGTGCACCTGAGCTGTTACCCCAGCTGTAACTGCTGGCGCACCGAAGGCACTGCTGCAGTCACACAACGCAGGCAGCTGGCACGTTTGATTCTGGAGGCTTCACTTGAAGACTTCTAGGCTGTGCTGCCCTTCTTGCAGCCACAAGGCAGAACAGCCTCTGAGTGACTGCAATCAGGCCCAGCCAGGCCTGCACACTTGCACGTGAAAAGAGGCAGCATATTGGCTGCCTCCAGGGCTGCTGCATTAGACTCTCACGAGTGAAACTGCTGGTGTGATCAAAGAGCTGATGCCAGGGCATTCAACTTCTAGAACATGCTGCTAAAACTAAGAACAGTCAAGACTGGATCCTCGATCTCTAGCTGCAGCAGCAGCTTGTCTTGTGCACCTCTTAGCAGAGGCAGGTGCTCTAACAGGAGTGTTAGATACCCATCTGAGAAGTGTTGTTAGGGAGTCCTGCAGGTGTAGATTAATCTTTCTACCTTCTCTTCCTGAGGATGAAGACTCTTGCTCTGTCACTACACTTTTGAGGGCAGCCCTGTATATTTAATTTTTCCCACTGAGAACAAGGAGCGCAAACAACTCCTGGCCTGTTATGAGGGGCTGGGAATTTCTGCCCTCATCAGTTACAGGACTCTCTGCTTGCCTACTCTGGGATGAGATGGGGTAGTGGGAGTGCACTGTTGGTGCAACCCATCTGATCTTACCTGGGCCTGCAGTACCATATGTCCTGCAGGTTTGGTCTCAACTCCTCTGGCTTCCAAAGGACACCAAGAAGACTGAGAACTACAAAAGAAAAAAATAAAAAAAAAGTTCCAACCAGGAGAAATCTCCTCATTTACTTGCAGGAAGAAGCAGATACCTTAAAGCCAACCAGTCTTCTGAGCATATATCTATATCTAAATATATCTATATATGGATATATGTACATGATGCCTTAAGTTTTAGCTTTTATGTTTTTCGGTTTCTATGCTGTTTTAGTGTATATTTCTGGGCTTCTGAGTTAATAAGCTCTCTTCATGGAGTAGGTAGACAGAACGATTACTTTCTAGCTTGGGACCAAGGACAAATTTTAGGCCCAAGAGTGTAAACAACAGTGAAAGAAAAGAAGGAACAAGGAGGATAGAGCTTCATAATCTGAAACTGTGATTGGACAATTGACTCCAATATGCTAATGGACCAAAACCTATAAAAGTGTGAGGCCCTTGTTGACTGGGGATCCATTTTTGTCATCATTTATATATTTGACTTGGGTGTAGCCCCGGCAGGGTTCCTGCATTGCCCAAGCTGTATCCTTTCAATAAATACCTTTTATCCTTTTATTCTACCTAGTCTCTGTTTCCAAGTCAGCCTACCCAGGCATCACAGGACTAACCAAAAGTTTGCAACAGGGAACTGCTGCTGCTGTGAGGAAGACAGCCTTGGCAGCCCATTCCAATGATCTTGTCGGAGCCATGCCAAACTTGCATGCTAATTTATTGCATGCATTTATGTAACTTTTCTTATCATTAGAATAAAAAAGGCAAACCATATGCTTTGTGTTAATCCATAGCTGAAGTCCACCCACTTTTTGCTTGGTGGGTGTGATACAGTAGGACACAAGAAGAAGCTATAGTTAAGTTAGGCCTTTACTTGTCCAAAGGAACAATTACTAAAGAAAAACTAAACAGGAAGAACATGGAAGATGGCCACACTTCACAGGGCAGAGAAGCCTGTGGGAAATTTGTTGTTCCCAACCTCCCTGGAGACTCATCAGTGGAACATACAAGTGTATCAACCAATGCACGCCACTTGTAGAATTACATGGTATTGGCCAACTATTTTTGCATAAGTAATCTTTTCATTTCATGCTAGTGTAGAGGACACGATGTTTACCTTCCACAACATGGTCTTCTCAGAGCCTATGCAAAGGCAGCACCTTAAGTTTTACAGTGGTCATCTGCATCAAACCCGTATTCAACAGGTGTAGTAGTTTAACCAGTAGGTATTCATAAGCTATGGAGATAAAGACTGAGATAAGTGTAGAAAGATCTGCATCTTAATGACAACAGTGCATTTTTTTTACTGATACTGGCATGATTTTTGCACGGAAGTTCACAGTAATTGGTAGATTTTCAACAGAAATTCCTTTTGGAAAGGACCATTGAGACTGCAGAAGTAAGCATCTTAAAGTACCCACAAGGGGAATTCTTATTTCTCACCTTTTCCAAAGAGAAAAAGCAGGTGCACAAAGCTGTATGAATATTTAAGCAGAGTTACAACAAGAGGAAGAGAACTCATTTAAAAGAGGTGCTTGGCAAGCAGAAGTCTTAAAGATAAAATCTTCCACAGGAAATCCATAAAATTAGACAAGTATCATAGAGAAACTTGGATTTTCAAATTTAAACAAATCCCAGGAAGCCCAGACATCATTTGTCTTTCATTTTTCACCTGTTTTCAAAGTGAAAAACTGCTAGCCTAGGTAAAACATACACAAGGCTAAACTGGGGGCTGCTTAGACTCTGTGTCCATGTCCCTTGGTGGCTCTGCTCACAAAATCTGTATGGAGAGACCATTTTAGTGCTATTGTAAAATTAGGGTAGAATGCCTCCGGCAATGCCCTTCCCAGCAAAACTATGCATACCAAATACACAAAGCAAACAATAAGAAAACAATGGCACAGACCAGTATTTCCCCAAGAAAACAGCAGATTTTTAAGGGAAAAAATATTGTGAATACAGAATACCTGCCTACAAATCAAAATTGTTCATGCACTTTAACATTCTGCAAGTTACTGCACACTCCAGAATACTCCAGTTTACTTTTTTTTAAGCATAAGAGGTATTACAGACTCAATTGCAAGCAGTGAACTATTTCACATGGACATAAATGACAGGGAGCCTTTTATTCCAACTACTGCATCTGGATTCTAGCCAATCTCTCAATGAAACGTATAATTGGATAAATGTAGGTTATGGCATTAGTAGTATTCAAGTGCCTCTATTCTATTTGAAAAGGAAACAGTTTTTCTGACCTTTAAATCTCACTACAAATAAAGGAGCAATTATTTCTCAATAAGTGCATCTGTTGAAAATTAAATTAAAGAAAAAATCAGTTACTATTTTCCCTAGCTTTCATAAACCCTCCTAACTTTTCAGCCTCCTGAAGATCTGCCAAACCACCTTGTCTTGTGTCTTTCCTTCACACTGTGAGACTCACAGAGGTGAGGCTCTCTTCATAAGTGGGGGAGGAAACATGCTTGGAAATGTAAACTCTGGCAAATTTTTCATGTAAAAAGCAAGAGAGAGGGGATCTTTCTCAAAGCTGTGCTTAGAAAGCCTTTGTAAGAAGCATAACAAAAAGGGGCATTCTCATATTATTTGCTGAAATTTTATTCAGCAAGTAGGGGGTTTTAATAAAGGATAAAAATTCCTGTAGTTACTGAAATCAGAGAAATCGAGCTGCAAACAACTGCCTCTCACTTATCCATCCCTGACATGGAGGTAAAAAGGCACCCTTTCCAGCACATGAATTTACTGGCATGCTTTTTCACATTTCTAGACTAGTCCTTGTTACTCTGCTGACATGTTTAAGCAGCCCTTTCCTCTCTGATCTGTGCAGCAGATAATTTTTGCACAGCCTGTTTTCACTCTGCACTCAGCATGCCCACTGGCTCTGCAGGAGTTCTGCTCGGGAAGCAAGAAGGAAAGCATGCACTCCAGATCCACTAAGCAGACACCAGCCCACGTCTGTCTTGGAAAAATGCATTAGGCTGAGGATTTTTGTGGGGCGTTTTCCTCTTTTTTTTTTTTTTTAGATGAAACTGAAAGTTTTTTCACCCCTTGGTAGAATTACTTCAATTTAAACTTGAATTCTGGACATACAAGAATAATTTCACTCATTTTATCGTCGGCTAGATTCAAGAAACTATTAAACTTTTTTCTTTTTAATCAGGATATTTAGTTTGTCACTCTTCTTTGAAATGAAAATTCCTCAACAACTCTAACTGAGCACAATAACTGTAGAGCTGGAGAGAACTTCTGACACCATTACAGAATACTGAAATCAATGCTGTAATCCTTTAAAATAACCCACTCAATATTTTCTGTATTACANCTGACACCATTACAGAATACTGAAATCAATGCTGTAATCCTTTAAAATAACCCACTCAATATTTTCTGTATTTAATTAATTGTATTTAATTAATAAATACAATTTATATATGCAGATATAGACACATACATATCTCCATGAAAATTATTGAACCACCCTAATTTTCCACTTTCAGAGGAAAAAAATATGCAGTTTGCTATTTAAAAGGGCAAATCATGGCAGCATCAAAACATATCCACTGGAGAAAATCAGTATCAACAGCTGAGCACCAGGCACCACGAACACCAGCACTGTATGTGTATCACTGAGGGCTCTCAGTGACAAAGACAGAATGATTTGGTCAGATATTGCTCAGCCATTAGATGCAAGCACATCAGAATCTTTTCTTCATGGCTATGTTGCTTTCACCAACATTAAATTTTTGGAACAAAATCTATCTGCACTGTAAAATCATTATGTGAAAAAAGGAGAACAAATAGCATAAATTTACATGCACACATGAAACTTCTTGCTCCTCAAATATCTCAAAGCCCAAAAATCAGAAGGATAACTTTAAAAATCAGTCTCCTGTCCTCTGCTATGTTTTGGATTAAAGGAGCTAGAGAGGACAGTAAAGAAGTTAGTTATCAGAATCTTTTGCAAATACAACCTATGCTGAATGAAGGTATGTATTTCAAAAAACCTGTTTTCAAATCCCAAGTTAGGCTGCAAAAGAAAATTGATTTAAATATCTTAATCATTGCTGCTGCATCACTCCCTGAGGAGAAGCTGCCACATTCCAGTGCAGCTGGAATTCAAGTGGTGGCCCCAATGGAGGGGTTATTGCAGGTCACAACAGAGCCACTGGAAAAACAAAGAAAAACCCATGAATCCTCCTGGGCTCAACTTTCTTTTTACCCTGGTATTGGTGATGTTTTAGCAAACAACCTTGTCACTATATTTTATATAACATCTCTGTTATTGTCCACCTCTCATCAGTACCATATTTTTCCAAAGAATTTTATTTCCAACAGTTTTACTTAAAAATGAGAATACAAAAAGAAAGGAGGATTTTAATTGATATTTCACCTGTAACATCAAGCAAGAAATAAAATATTCCCAAACAAATCTGTTGTTTAATATAGTGCAATAGAAACAAGCACAGATAAATATTAGGTCACTAATTTTTTACAGTCCCTGAGCTTTGGGTACTGACCCAACACACCTCTAGAATAGCAAGCCATGAGTGCTAGGTCCCTGTGGTTTGCAGTGACTACAACCGGTGCAGGGTGCTCAGCACTTCTTAACTTCTCAATGAGAAATTAAGTTACAGACCTCCTGTTGGAATATATACTTCTAGTGAATAGCCATCAAAACTTACCTGCTTATCCCTGAAATGCCAGATGCAAATAAAAAGTTGTATGGCTTCAGGAATGTTGTGAGTTTTTGTCAGCAACAGCAACCCTTCCTTGAGGGTGCTAGCAAAAACTTTTTTATTGCAGAGAGAGATTCAAGATAAGAAAATAAATCAGGAAAATTAAGAATTATTTAGTATTTTTCTTAATGTTATCTAGATATTATACATATAGTCTTTAAACATAATTCAGATTTCTTCAAAAACTGCCCAAGCACTTGAAACACTGTTTTTGAGAAGGTCAACTGCCATGTGAAAACAACTGGACTGTAGAAAGATTAGACCAAGTAGACAGTCCTGAATGAATATCATAGAGTCACAGAAAATACTCTTAAAAACACTTGTCAGAATTGCTTTAGTTATATTTATGCTAACAAAATTATGAAACAGGCTTAATATTTTTACAGTAAGAAATACCTGTAGGTAAGGTTTAAAAGGTTCCATGAAATGTGCTTACAGCAATGCTATGCAGAACATCCACTATCCAAAGGTTTGTTATTGCGGTTGAAGTAAAAATATCAGAAAGTTAAAAAAGGAATAGCAACTGCTTGTTGCAAATACAATGTCCCATTCAGATTTTTAACTAAAAGCAAGTTGATTAGATTCTGATCTCTGCTATATCCACACAATTACAACTTCCCCAGAAGTGTGCATCCACGCCTACTGGCAACTCTGTAAATAAGATTAAAATCTGGGCCAACATGTGTGTTAATTTAAACATTCATATGAGATCAAGTAAACCCTATGCAATAACAGTCCATGTATAGTTAATATACATCTGGATCTGAGAAATAATTTGTCATTTTAGGTAGTCACATGAGAGCTCATCAATGGGACAAATCTGTTGAATCTTATTTGCTAGAGTATCTCCCCTCACTTAAAAAAAACTTTTAAAAAAGAACAATTTTTTTAAATAATGTTTTCTTATTCTGACATTGCAGTACATGAAATGGAAAACTGACCACCAGCTGAGTAAATAAGGCAAAAATCAGGAAAAAATACTAATTAAAGACTAGACATTTAAAAACCTGTAATGAACTGTTACTATTTTTTCAAACCCAAACCATCCATACCCTCCCCCCATCACTATAAGGTTTCACAATCTAGTAGCTGCTAGAGCAAATTTCTGGATGCCTCCACTTTTACTCCCACCAAGCTTCACCAGGGGCTGCCATCCTTCCTCATTTAATTACTAGAAGAATTAACTTAACTAGAAGACTGGAATGTTTGCTGTGTGGCTCCCGTTTTCCCAGACAAGAATCAGGCAGACCTGAGCAGACTAGTTCTGATGTTCTGATCCAGCAGAGCACTTGTGCAATTTGAGCCTTGAACCAAATCAGGGGTCCAGCCAACAGACAGCCCTGGGGCAAAAAACTGAGTTATGGGATGCTTCACTGAGTCAGGACTCTGAGTCAGACAGGCTGCAAGCTCCAGCAAACTGCAGTGAGATAACAAAAGCCACAAACTTTATGATAAAGCCAGACTCTGTGTGTGTGAAGAAAAATGAAATTATTATATATATTTTTATATAAATATATATATAAAGCCTCTTATAAAGTCCCATCAGTAAATATTAAACTTTTCAAGTTTGGTTGTTTTTTTCTTCTGTTTCTTGTTTTTTGGGTTGTTTGTTTGTTTTTTAAAAATAGCTACACAGTATTTGTGTACATTTCTTTATCAGGCAGAACAGTCCCAGGAAATTTAATGAAATGCAAGAGTTTATTTTGAAATCAAAGTGCAACAATATATGATAATGACAATAATACTTATCTCTAAAAAAATAAACTCATGGAACATCTTCAATTATGATAATTTATTCCCATCAGGTTGCTTGATATGATATTGTATCCGTGTAATATCACTGATGGAGGTTTAGCTACACTTTCAGAAAACAGTTGTGCAGAGAAGCATATAGTCACTCTCTCCTCAAACTTCAATGTTCATATGATCTGAAAAAAAAGAAAATAAAAAGGTGCTGAGCTGCTGTAAGCACATTATTTCCAAGAGGAAAACATGACAACAGTTTGTGATACAACTTCTACTTAAAGCTTAATACAGCCCCTCAAAAGAGAGCTGGAAATAATTATTTTTGGCTCATACAGCTATGAGAGATAACGACCTTTTCATATCTGCATGTGAGCAAGTCTGGATTCTGTCAGCCCCAGTAAACATCTATGTTTACATACATATGGGCTGGGTGCACATTAGTGCTTCTTTCAAGAAACAGGCATTATTTATCTTTGAAGGCACATGAGAGTTTTGTTCATATATATATATGTGTATTATGCTAATAATTATGCTCTCCTTAAAATATATATCATCTAATGTATTGAAGTAAATCTATATCACAGACTACAGTACTATAAGGAATGCAAAACTAAAATTGTGCTCAACCAGTTTCACACTATTTTATTTGCTTAAACAGCACTATAAAGAATTTAAACCATTTGTAGAGTGGGCAAGAAAATCAAACTACTTACAGAAGAGATGCATATATATTTCAATATCCTTTGGAATTAAGATAATAACAAAACCCAACTGTGCAAATATCTCTTACAAATGATAGTAACACCTGACACTTCTCATACCTTCATCTGCAGATGTATTTGCCTTAAACACGATTGCACTAGGATCTCCATTTCTCAATACAATTAGCACATTTAATCATGTCTGAACTAACAAGCAAATTATCCATAGAATACGTTAAGCAAGTTTACAAATTTGATAAATAACACACCCTTTGGCCTATGTCCAGGACTAATTGCTTCAGACAGAACTGAGTCACCTTTGTAGGAGACAAATTAATTAGCTTCTTAGTAAAAAAATGAAAAAAAATTCTCAAAATTCAGAATACTTCCCCTCTCAGAAAAAAGAACTGGTAAGCAAAAACATCATAAAACTGAGATAGATTTGAATTATACATGATCAAACATTACTCATCATCTGTTTCAGTCACTGTTGAAAACAGATAATCAAAATACCCCATTACATTACTCTAACACACAAGATTTTGACTCAAAGATATTTAAATTATTATGTGATAAATGTTAACACATTCACCTTGTAGACTTCTCCAATGAGATGTCCCCTATGGAAATTCACTGAATCGTGAAAATCTCCTTCCTCTCTTGTGCAATAAAATTACCTCACAGTGACAATATCTACAGCTACCTGCTCGCCTCACCAGCCAGTGGCCACAGTGCATAGTGCTCTCCTTGATTTAACACATCCCCTCTTAAAACACTCTCATGATGGCGGGTGGTAGCTGGGGCTGAGTCACACTTGGCTCTGACCACACTACATCTGCTTGGACTAAAGGAGAATTTTAACTCAAGGGAAGGCAGCAAGTTACTGAGCTCTTCCTCACTGTTGGCTGCCAAAGAAGCCTGGTGGTGTAGTGTGCAACCATGTCACTCCTGCATGAGATCGGGCTGCCCCTGACGGGAGAGCTCTGTGCTGTTCCCCATGAGTACCTCCGGCACCCCGCTCTCCTCTGGGCAGAGCACTCCCTTCCCTCGCCCTGCTCCTCTGATGGCTGCATCCACATGAAGAGCAGAGACAGCTTGTGAAGGGAGCTGATAAGTAACCTACCAGGAAAAAAAGGCACCAAAACCACCCAACCTTTTCTACAGGTACTATTGCTATTTTCTTCATGTAGAAGCTATCACTTAAATTTCATAAGAAGAAAATAATGCAGGTTAGTATAGATATCGACTTTTTCTGGCAGTTTCAAAACAGCAATACAGGAATTCCTGCATTCTGACAGCCAGAATTGCTGTCAATTAAGTACAAACAAACAAAGTGTTGTGATCCTAATTACAAAATTGTAACGTAGCAGAGGGATGTTAGGATGTGCTTCTAAATTACTGATGAACGTGAAAAAAACAGTTTCTCTAAATCCAGAACAGATTACCAGTANTTGAAAAAAAATATTAACTTTCCCCTCATTGAAGAAAGATTAAGTACAAACAATCAAACAAAGTGTTGTGATCCTAATTACAAAATTGTAACGTAGCAGAGGGATGTTAGGATGTGCTTCTAAATTACTGATGAACGTGAAAAAAACAGTTTCTCTAAATCCAGAACAGATTACCAGTAAAACAAAAATCAACTGACAAACATAGCAAAATCTATTGATTTCTACTAAGATTGGATTGTAGCACTATAATCACATACTTCATACTGTCAAAAATTTTATGAAAAAAAAGAAAGGTTTACCAGCCTAAAATCTGACTTATTTGAACAGTTGGCCATCCAGGAAAAGAACCAGTCTTAGGTTAAAAATCTAACTATAGGTTTAGATTACAATATCACTGTGTAATTACATATAAGTAAAGAACGTAAAAACAAGAGACATTTCCACAATCTTCTTATAATACCAGACAGAGAGAAAAACTTTTTTTTTTTTTCTGGTAAAGTCTATTCTTTATGTGTGTAAATTTGAACTCCCTAAAAGCAGTTTATTATCATTAATATAGCCAGGTTATGTTTGTTTCTACACTACTGAGTTTACCTTATTAAAAACTTTCATGAAACACTTGGATTTTCAGTGAATTTTTTGTACCAGCTAATGTTAGAATATTTGCTCTCCACAGAACAATGAACATGACTTTCTACTACCTAAAAGGTAATCCATATGTGTTTTTAAACTGTTTTCCAGTTGACAGAATTAATCAACATCAGTGATATATTTCATAAAACTCCTAGTCAATTATTTCAGGGTAAGAATTTTAATAAACACTCCGTTATTTCGTGTGCATTACTTTTGGCACAGTTTTATGTTTTCTAAAAGAACATTCTTGTCCCACCATAATAATCAGTGTGTATTGGTGCATACCTTTGGTGAGAACCTGCTTAGGTTTTTTCATTATAATCAAAAGCCTGTTCTAAAGGGTTGTTAAGAGTCTCACCTCCTTTGGTTTGCAGTGGTATGCTGAGAATGTCAGCCTCTGTGGATGGCTCATTGTTCATGCTGATGCCATATAATGGTTCACCCAAGAAAGAAGGTTTCTTCAATCTTTTTGTGCTGAGTGCTCTTGACAGAAAGTAACCTTCAGTAATACTCTTATCTTCCATCTTCTGTAAACCTTCTAGGTCATCAGGTTCCTCTGTTTGGGCCAGTGAATCCTTTGATAAGTGACTACCAGCCACTGCTTTGCTGATACAGCAGCCAGGGATTTTGCTCTCTGCATTAACACACAAGCTTTTGTCTTCGAGTCCAGCCTTTTCCTGAGCCATTAACATCCCTACAATATGGTCTTCAACTAACATTTTGGAAAGACTAGATGTGGAGTGAAGAGTGGAGTCTTGACTTGTGTAACAAGGGGGACTTAATCCAAAAGAAAGAGATTCCTGAGACTGTGGCATGGTAACGTTACTTATTGTTCTCTGAGGCTGCATACATTCTTCCAGAAGGGTCTTAAGCTGCTCTTCAGAGAAGCTCATTTGTTCTTTAGTCTGAAAAAAAAAAGGCAAGAATTTCTTCTGTCAAAATATAATTAATGAAAAGCAGTGCCATAAAACAGCTTGACAGATACACTGGTAGAATCCTTAAGCAAATATTAATGTTTTTCAATTCAGACTGATTTTAAATATACATGTCCATAGTCACAAAATATATGCAGCATCCTCTGTAAGTTCTAGATAGATTCTGTGGTAAAAGTTAGGAAAGAAGCCTGATGTCCACAAGGCACTGAGAGGCCTTTGATTTTGCATAGACTTCCATAAGATCTGACTGGTTTTTAATTACCAGAGCATGTACTTTCTCATATTTCTTGGTTTGTGTGAATACATACAGACACACACACACACTATAAGATTTTAGCTATTGAAAGCAAAACAGCACATTGCTAAAGGACTGCTGGGGCAATACAGCTGGGGTTAGAAATGGTTTTGGACAGCACCAGCCCACAAAAACTGTCACATACTGACTGAAATATTCCCAGCCTCTCACAGCAGAAATGCCACATAGTGTCTCTCTGGAGCATGTGACAAAGCACATCAGTTACCCACCAGGGCAAGCATGACTCATGGCAAGTGACAGAAGAAAGCTCCATCTTCTGTAGGACAGTTTTAGTGCTTCCTTCAGGCTGTCACTGCTTGCATAGCTTGCAGATGTATCTTTTCAGTAAATTTCTTATTCAGAGACTGGCACACTCCCATCATTTTTATCACACAGGCCTGCTTTACTGGACATTTCTTAAAATTTGATATTAAAGATAATGGCTCATATTAGCTGGTTATGATGAAGAAGAGCAAAGGATATTTTGCTTAAAGAGGTTAGCAATAGGAAGTTACATCCAGCTTTCACAATCCTTAATGCTCCTGAAAACAGAGTAACACAATATTCTCTGACAATTCAAAGATTATAATGATAAGGACAAGACTATTTTTAGTTATGTGTAATATATTTGCCCATTAAATAGGAGCTATAGAAGATATCATAATATATATTAAATATGTTGGAAACACTATGCAATATTTAATAGAGAAAAATGCTCTCTACAATCGAAATCTCAGTTTCACCCAACTTCCAAGACACAAAGGATCAACTAATACACTAATGAAACCTTAGGCTACAGTGATTTATGTAAAACAAAAATTGCATTCATTGTCTAAGGACTTCTACAGAGAATTTACTTTACATTGTGCTAGAGGATGGAGCTACTGTCATTTCAGAGGAGAGATCAGTGTCAGATGTTTAACTGATATTTGTTTCCTGAAGGTCTCTGATCTGATACAGGATTCATATTATCCTGTTTGATATATATGACATAACTTGGCTACAGCCAAGGTAACACAGGGTGTATGGATTACACCTGAAAACTGATTATTCATGCTCATCAATGGGGGCAGTTTTCAGTCAGCAGGGAAAGAACATTCCTTTGAAAAACTTATGACTATTAAAAATTACAAGATGACACTACAAAGTGAACAAGAATGACATTTTAAGTTTCCTTCAGTCACCATTCTGTACTTACATATTCAAAAATTAGTAATAGCTAATAATCACTGCTGCAGATCCAATACTGTACAGTTCAGGCACTAACTGATGTGCATAAACTCCTCTCTATAGAGTCATTTAACCCAGGAGTCTTTTCCTGCAGATATCAATTTCCTTCCCAAAGATACTCCAAGTTTCTTTCTTACACATAAAACAGAAGACGACTGCATTAAAGAAATCAAGATGTTAAGGCCTTTTAAACATGCAAAATTAAAAGGGAAAGAAAAAGCACTGACAGACTATCATTATGGGTAGAGATCTTTATTTAGATAAACACAATCAGGTAATTATATTGAGATTCAAGTAATCTTGGTATCAATCTATGTATTTTTGATAATATTAACTGAAATCAAACCACAGGCTTGAGCACCTATATAGAAAACATGCAAAATATTACAACATCTTCAAACTTTACTTTCTAAATTTTAATCCTAGTGCAGAAAGTACTCACTGATGAAAAATAACTCAGGGAAAAATACTTAGTAGCAAAACACTATGACAAATCAAAAATTAAACATGAAATTTTTCAAACTTTCACTTTTAATCTAAACTACCAGCTCATGCTGAGGTCCTTTAATTTCTTGAAAAAAGTATTTTAATTTGCAGGATAACATTTGTTCCCAAGCAGTGAATATCAGAATGGACTCACTGTAAAAAACAAGATGCATTCACCCACGAAAAGCACAACATAAAAGCACAGCTGCATCCAGAGTATAGCTGATTATACTGTGTAAACATAACTATATTTGTAGCACAGAAGATTCTCACATCTGGAAACCCACAAGGATTCTCACATGGTTTTGAGTGTGTGGTTCTCTACTAACATATTTTAAAGCTCTTGGCCAAGATAATTTGCAGCTAATTTTATGTAATTACAGGGCAATTCACTCACTGCAGAAAGGAATTATGTATAGGAATTAAATGAATGATCAGTAGAAAATCAGCATTGTGAGGAAGATCATCTTGTCCTGCCTTTCTCTGGTCCTTTTATTTCCCCTATCTCCACCCTATTTATCTGCAATCCATTTCCCTCGTCCAAATTGTTTTTCTTCTTTTTTTTTTTTTTAGGAAGATCATATGGCTTGTATTCATAGATTACCTTGATTGTTACCAGAGGCGTAAGATTTAGAGCCTAAGGCACATGGGGCAGGAAATGAATATAACAACTACAGAGTTAAAAAGTTTGTGAACTAGTGGGCTTATTTTTCTCCAGAGTGGCAGGCCTGCAGCCAAAGCAGACAGTGTAAAACATTTCTTTGTTCCTTCCTTTTTCCTTCTCCCTCTTTCTCTTTCTCTCCCTTTGGATTTTTTGTAAGACATGCATGTAAAGCTAAGAAAAGCATTTAATAAACCTCTCCAAAAATTACATTTTAAAATACTGAAGGCACACTGTTATTTTCTTTTGCCAAAATCAAGACACAACTATAGGCTTAAGGAAAAATACACAGTGGAGGAAAAGATAAATAGCCATCAGTCATCCACTCAGCAGCCAGGAATTTACATTGAAATGAAAGCAGAAAGGCTGCTGTTAGTTAAAATCAGGAAACAGAGTTTAGGGAAACACGGTAAGGAAAGACATCTCACAGTAAAAAAGGCTGTGCATTTGCAACCAAATGAGCATTTGAACTCATGGAATTGCATAATACAACAACTGTATTAGGAGTCTGCAGAGTATATATTTGCACACATCAGAAGCAATCCAGTCACAACCAACTGTAACAGCTCAGAGTCATGACTTGGAATCAGTAACACAGTCTTAGGGAGACACTGGATTCTACATCTCCCAAGCTTTCACTCCCCTCATCGTAAATAATTTACAACTCCTATACAGAATAAATACTCCAAGACATTTATAGAAAAATACAAGGACATAAAATGAGTGTCATTCAAAATGCAGAAACAGCCCACTAGACAAGGGAAAATGAGGTATCGGGTCTGGTTCCCATTAAAAACTAGAAAACCTTTTAATTGTTCTGGCTAATTTTTAATAGGACACTGAGTCCTATTCATTTCTAAGGCTTTTTTTACCGTTAATGATCCAAAAAACTAATTCCTAGCCAGGAGTTTAGGAGCCTGCTAATGACCTTTACTGTTTATGTGTGGTTAGCTTTTCACACACTTGTGGCCCTCCTCTGACTGAAGATTTCTTGTTCCTTGCTGAATTCCTCCGTGACAGGAGTCTATAGAGAAAACCTTACTGCATGTGGTAGGAATGCAAACTTGCCGTTCGCTGTGGACAGCCCTGCTGTGACTACAAGTTTTCAAGTTCAAATCTTTAGGCTTTCTTTCTACATCTATACAGTAACAAAAACAGACTAACACTGAAAGCCCTTATCAGATTTTACCATGGGGAGAAAGCTAGCATGTCAGGATTATTTCTAATTATAGTTAATAATCAAAAAAAAGACACAAAGTAAATGAGTAAGCACTACAAAGTCAGGATATTCAAGGACTCATGTATCTGGCACACATATAAACATGGAAATTTTGTTCCTTAGTCTGAAAGTGCTGCCATCAGTAGTTCCCATGATACTTTGTTTTAAATAATTTATTTTGATGCTTAATTTGAGGACATTTTTACTGGTGTGTGAGACTGCAACAGTCAATTCTAAGGTAACTGCTTTCTTCCTGATAAAACTACTCAATTTTAAGAGAATACTGATCTATAGAGACAAAGTTCACATTTGTAACAGATCAGCCCAGGGAATTTTGTAAGTTTTAGTTATTCAATAACTTATTGACAAATTCTCAAACAGCTCTATTCTGGTTTGAAAAGGCAATCCTTGCTTTCTATCTCCACATTACTCGACTCAATGTGCACCAATAACTCCAGGGTCTCACCTTTCTGCATCACACCCAAGCATCATGTACTTGTCTGTGAACAGTACTGGTCAGTGCAACTGTGAAATATTATTAATATGCTGCATACATACCACACACATCATGTCATTGTGGAAGAGCTTCTTAAATTTCCAGAAACATTGAAAGCCCAAAGTTCTTTTGCACCACAGAAGTCAGTTTGGTGTCCATAACTTGTAAACTGATTTAAATGAATGTAATATGTCCACTGTGGATTAACCCTAAGCACCACACAGATGCTTCCTTACTCCCCACCCCCTCACCCCAGTGGGGAAGGGTGACTGGAAAGGAACAGCAAAAAGAGTAAAGGAAAGGAAGAGTAAAAGCAATAAAACTTGTGGATCAAGATAAAAATTCTTTAATAAGCAAAGAGAAAGATAAAACAAGCAATGCAAAGGCAATCACTCAGCATCTCCCATGGGCAGACCAACACCCAGGCAGTTGTGAGCAAAAAACAGTTAACTTTGTGGAACCCTCTCTTTTCCCTTTTCATTACTGTGCATAAGGTTACATTAATTGGCATGAAATATCTCTTGGTTAGTTTGTCATCTGCCTTGATCCCTTGTGCCTGCTGCACATCCCCATTCCACTCACTGGGAGGGCAAAGTGAGAAGCAGAGAAGTCCCTGATGCTGGGCAAATGCTGTTCAGCAATATCTAAAACATGGGTGAGTTACTGGCACTTTTTGGTCACAAATCCAAAACACAGCACTCTATAGGCTGCTAAGAAAACATTACCATCCCAGCCAAAACCAGTACAGAGACCCACACATCTGCTTTCACAAAGAAAGAAAGTGTTCAGCATGTCATTTTACTGCTTCTAGTGGTTGCTTGTTTGTTTTACCAACACTATGTTAAGAGAAAAACCTTACCGAATGTAAAGGAAAGAAGTTTATCTTTCCCCTGTACAGCTGCTTCAGAAAGGTTAGTCCAGAATGTAATGACAGAAAATATTAAAGGAAGTAGACCAGAAACATGCTGACGACTCAAAGAGCATGTTTGTGGAGAGGCCAGTAATGTGTATGGATTTGAATGTGTTAAAAATTGAGACTAGAAGATGAATAATGGATTCAGAAATTAAGAGCTCCTTACAATCACCATTATCATCTGGCAGCTCTGTGCCTATGTCTAGTGGGCTTGGGGACTTCTGCAATGGTTCAGCAATGATATCCAGCTTCAAGAATGAACAGGATTCCTAAGCCATAGGAGAAAATCTCCTGCTTCTGTTTTTCCCCCTTCTGTTAGTTAAATTTTCCCTTATTTTTTCCACGGTTTCTGTTTGTGTAAAGGCAAAATAAAAAGGCCTAGTAGTCAATTTTTAGTAGCTGCTGCTGCTAAGAGCCAAAATGCACAAAGGAGAGAAGTATCTTGGCAAGAAAACAGAAGCACCAGACAAAAAGAGGAGGAGATTATTGGGCACCTGGTAACATCACTGTCTGAAAAGAAAATTCAATTTCTAACATTATGAGGCATCAAAACCTCAACATCAAAGTGATTATCAGCCTCGTGGAATAATATAAAATCGCCACTAAAAGAACAAGAATTTTAGAAGAGAAAATGAACTTCAGTAAGAAATTAAAATTAAAAAAACTTAGGGTTTTTTCCCTTCTTTCTCTGACAAAGAGAACTTTTAACAGAAATCAAAAGGAGATATAAGTTTATACAATTTTGATCTTATTTAGAGCAGCAAAGAAGGTGAAAACTGTGGAGACAAAATAATTGCAGCAGTTTTTTAAAGCTAGGCTACAGGTTATACAGGTAAAAACAATTAAATCAGTTTTACCTCCAATAAATTGTCATAAAGATGCCTATTTTAGTCATCACCAAGAAGCATGTTTGCTTTAGTTTTACCTTTCTCAAAAATATCAAGTCAATTGCTTGTGGTTCGAATGTGCCAAAAAAGGAAGTGTGTTTCATCAGCTATGCCACAGAAAGAGAAAGCAACTGGTTGTTAGAGGTAACAGAAGTTGCAGGGAAGAAAAAAAAAAAAAGGAAGCCAGAAGATCTTTTGCAATGATTTACTTTTCATTTGACACTACAGACACTAAGCTACATTGTTTACAGCTATGGAGTTTACATGGTACTAAAGGAGAATATAATTAAGAGGTTTGTAAGTGGGATGGCTGTAAGTGGAAATTATTTCTTGGAACCCTATGAAAAAAATTCCACCATTTTTAAAAACCCAAAAAGTTGTATTTCTTAATTGCTACAAGTTGTATTTTTACTCTAACTTCCAATTTTAACTTTGTTTCATGGTAGCTTTTGATCTACAGGTTCCATAACATTTTCTAGGTACCCACATATTACCAAGTTCTTACCCATAGGCACTGCAATCGAAATTTGTATGTCCTCACCAGGTTTTAAGAGGGTAACTTTAGGAAACAGAACCTGATAATGTCAGGCAGGCTCAACATTCCTACCATTTCTATCAATCACATATTGTAATAAAAAATAAGTATTTTTCAAGTAACTGAAAATTACTCTGCATCATAATTTTCCTCAATTGAGTATATATGACTTTAAAGCTGCATTTTCATTATCTGAACCAATAGGGTATTTTTAACCTTTAGCCCCCAAGCAGTATTGGATTCAGCCTAACCAGTTAAATTATCAAATATAACTCATAAAAATATGTATTTTCAGTAGCGTGATGGCTTTTTCTGTAATTTTGGCATTAATATAATATAAGATTTATGCATCATGTTATATTGTACCATTTCCCCTAAGGTCCAAACACCGGTTGTATAGCATATTCGACTACTGTATATATTGTATAAGAAAAACTCTCTTTAGTGAAGTTCCAACATTGTCCTGTTACCCAGTTTTATTGCAGCTTCCATCATTAGCACCAGGGCACAAATTTCAAGCAAGCAGGAGTTAAAAAAGGAAGCAATTTTATTCAGAATCTTTAATTGAATAAAAGATAAGAGCAAAAATTCAAAAAAATATATATTAGATTGTGTCATTAAATGTACACAGAGTGTATTTTCCTGGCTAGGGCAAAGAGGTACTGACTTGATGTAAAGAGTCTGTTTAACTGGATATCCTACTAGTCACTAAACAAGAGGAGCTGAGTCTTCCTTAGAGAACATAATTTCAAAGTTTAAGAATTTTAGAAGCTGCATAAATAATTTAAACAGTAAACTATGAGAAAAGTCTCTGATTTAAATCACTTTGAATTTGAAAATCCATCTACTCCAAGGTTGTCAACAGATGTTTTGCAAGAATTCAGCTCTTCTAACTCCAGATTAGTTCAAAATTTAGCTCTTATCTATAGTGTTTGTAGACAGAAAAAAATCTAAGTGTTTTTCCACATATGAGCCACTTTAAAAATTTTCATTTCTAAAATATTTCTCAACAAATGGATAGCTCCCTGTTTTCAGAGCACTTGATTTCATAGAGTTTCAAGAGTATTTGTATTAGAAGCTAGCTGGTTTTAATTAAAACTGATGGTGTATGAAAACATAAGACACAGATTCCTGAACTGGTATTTACAATCCATTACTCAGAATAAGACTCTCATTTTCTAGCCTCTACTGAGAAAGCAGAACTTCTGCAATCTAGACTATTTAGCATTCAAAAACAGTTTCCTAAACATCCCATTTTGTGTTTTTAACTGTTTGTTATTAAGCATTTAACAGATTTCATTCCATAGAAATCTCTTCCTTGAATATTAAGTTGTGGCTTTAATTTTCAGCAAAGCCAGTAGAGTAGACAAAAATGCCTTGATGTGGTTGCAGCTGTTTTCTGTTACAAAACTCCTTTTTTTTTTTGGTCATATTTGCTTAATATTTTTTTTCCAAGAAATAGTGCAGTATAATGGGATCACCCTCACACAAGCATTTTTAAAACTGCAATGAACTACCCAGAGATTTTAAGAATGCTTACAGGTCTGTAATCTACTGGATGAACACTTCTGTCTAAGAACAGAAGTGTTCAAGGCCAGGTTAGATGTGGCTCTGAGCAAGCTGGTCTAGTAGAAGGTGTGTCCCCAGCCACGGCAGGGCAGTGGGAACGAGATGAGGTTCAAATCCCTTCCAACCCAAACCATTCTATCCTTCTGTAATTCTACGAAAACAGAAGCCACAAACACAATGATCTAGGTGACCTACACAATTTAGAGTACTTTAGTCTTACTAAACATGGAAAGGACTGGCCCAAGGAGCAGCAGGCCATAAAGACTCATCTAAGGCAACTACAGACAGAAGCTTCAGATTTATCAAAGCTTTATTTATCGATTTTCTGATACTCTTCAGAGATATCTTTTGAAGTGGCTCTTAACTGGTTGGCCTTGTGTATCAACAGCAACAGGCACCTCTAAATATTGACTTTTTCTAAATAACATATTAATGTATATGGTAAGCCTGACCTGCAGTACATATTTGGAAGGTGTAAATATTCTCTTCTGACAGCAGAAGTATTATCTGGAGGAAGGTCTGCTATATGTAGAATAAGAAGATACAGAAACCCACAGGGTTCTCCAGTGAAGTAATATAGGTAGGGTACAATCTCAGTTATCCAAGTTAAGGTAGATCAAAGTCACTTTTACTCATGTGGTTTTCTTACAGAGTTTTTGACATCTTCTCTTTGTTTCACATTCAGGTCGCCTAAATCAAGAGTCTTACCCAGGTGCTAATGTCAGCTGCAGTTCCCCAAAGTCCTCACAGGAAGCAGAGAGACACCAGCACTGGGAATTGTAATTCAACCCAGCTAAAATTTAAAGACAGAACATTTAGAATTTTGCTTACTGTTTATTAATTACTGTTTTAAAATTGAAGCCTTTCTGACAACACATTTAAATGGCTAATCAACAGAAAGAGAATAAATGGGAAGAAGTAGAAATAAATATTAAAAAAGACATTCAGCAAGTCCCAGAAAAAGCAGTAAAATATACCTCTTTTTAGAAACTTGTTGTGAAGAAATATGTTGAAATACAGAATTGCAAATCAATTATCTAGATTTAAATAACAAGATCCATAATGTATCACACTGGTTCAGCATTTCATTGTCTTGCTCCCACAAGCTTAATATAACAGCATGTACAGTATTGCAGCATATTAGCAAATGCAAGAATTCAAACACTGAGAGACAGCATACGTCTCCAAAAATATCAGGACTAGTATAGTTGAAACGAAAATTTTTTTATTATTTTGGTCTTTTAATTGTTACAGTTTTAAAGAAAGGCTTGGGCTTGTCTCTTTCTTAGAAGGACCAAAGATTCTAGCACAATTATGGCACTGCTAAAATCTAGAGCATTAACAGTGCCAAAATTATACAACTTATGGGAATAAAAAGAGAAACAGTCAATATTGTAGCTGTGTGAATTGCAGTTATGGAATCCTATCTCACAGTCTCAGGACTACAAGGTCTCTTTAAAAAAAAAAGAAAAAAATCAAGTTCCCATTCACTGCTTCTGAAATGTTTCTGTACTTTTCATTCATGGCACGGATAATTACACCCATAAAGGAAGATCCCATCTAAAATCTATGAAGCTGTCCCTGTCTTTAAGGGAAAAATCCCTGTACATAAGTATAGATAAATGAGTATGGGTATGGATAGCTGTGCCACATCTCTGTCTCTGATTGTGAGAGGCCAGAGAAAGAAAAATTTTAATCAGCTCTATTTGGTGGGGCCTGTTGCCACAAGGCAAGTGCAAAAATTCTACAGGGAACATCAGGTTGTAGCTGTGTTTGCCAGTGTGGGCATATATTTTATGGACTGCTGAAATAACATTTTTTAAAAAGAGAATAATATGGAGCTTTTTCTTTACTGAAGAATGGAAGGGTATTTTGAAATGAGGTAACTGCATCTGGCTCTTGTATTTCCATTGAAAAGGAAAACCCAAAAGCCTTTAGGAAGAATGTGATGAACAATATTGCTCTGGGCAAAACATTTTATTTGGAGTTTCAAGCCTTCCTACACCCGTTCTTGATTTTGCATAGGGGGCAGGGCACAAAACCTGTCAGCAAGTACAAGAACAGGAGTTAAAGCTTGAAATAGTCAAATATATATTACCAGAAAATTCTCATTTACCACATAGCAGTAACATTAAAAAAGCTGAGACTAAGATAATACTAGTGTTAATCTATTGTTACCACTTGATGTTTGGCAGCTGTTTTTATGAAGACAGATAAAAAAAGCAAAATTATAACATTATTTCTTTTTTTTTCCTAACTACAAAAAGCACTGCACAGAAAGTCTAGTTGTTAAAGTAAACTTCAGTTTTAATTATTTATTAAAACACAATTTTTCTTCAGGCTTGTCTAACAAAGTGAATGTGCAACAGTACTAAAGTCTACATTCCTGCTGGCACGGTGCATTTCATGTATTATAACCAAACACCATGCATTTTATGTCTTTCCCAAACTAGAAACAGCATAAACATTTTAAGAACACGTAAGAGAGCAAACCTCTCTGTTTTTCTTCTGAGGCAATGAGGGAAATTCTCAGCTACTTTCTGTGATTTACTCAGTTTATAATAGTTTTCAACTCCCTAGGACTTAGAAATAAAAAACCCACTTTCAGCATCTTTGGTTGTTCTTTTCCTCATGTCCTGTGGCAAGGACAACTAAAAAAGTACATGCATTCCAAGTGCTGCAGTTCCCCATTGTTATTATCCTGGTTCATGCAATCAGAAGCACAGGTATCTGCACACAGGTAAAAGGCAACAAATCCTTCACTCAGTTCAGAGAGGCAGTAAGTTGATTTGACAGTGGAAGCCATAGGCCAAAAGGTGCACGACACATCACTGCAGTATATTTCTCCTTGTCTCCACTCACTTTTCCTGGAAAACCCATGCCCGGCAGATAAGAGATGGCTGCATGTCTGTAACCAGAAGCAACAATGGCATTCAACAGGTCACACAATCATACTGGGCAGGTTCCTGCATTTCTTCCTCATCACCAAGGAGTATGCCACAGGCCAAGTGACAGAGGTACAGGAAATTAGACAGCCCAAACAGCATATACTAAGCATAACCATACCGGCTTTCCTGCACCAGGTGCAAGAAGTCATGTAAAAGGCTTTATAGTAAAAAGACTCATGGTTTAAAAAATAATATCTTCACGATAAGACAACATTTTAGTGTTTGAATTTCTCAACCATTTTCTGCTGAATGTGCTTATATGTAAAATGCAATTCAAAACAGCTGAGTAAATATTGATTCTAAGAAATTTTGCTTTTAGAGAAATTAAAACAGTTCTAGAAACAACAAACAAATTATAAAAATGTAAAATGATACAGCTGCATGTAACTCAGAGAGAGGTTAGTATTTTGCAGTTTGAAATGTATACTTACAACAGGAATAGATAAAATACATTTTTAAATGAAGCTTTTGACAATTCCATTTATACTCAATGATGTACACCACAGCACAAAAAGGAAAAAAAGTACAATATTTTGCCCAGTAAAAGACATGAAAGCACCACAAAGCTCATGTTTTTCAAAAGCAAGTTATGTAAATTTACCATACATTTGGGATACAGGTGACTCTGCTAAAGCTGGAGTCTGTCTTTTGCCCATAAAGTCAGAGTTCACATGCCACTCATAAGATCTGAAAGATTAATTTACAAAAAGTCTGTGTGACCACATTACAAGGTCAATGGCTTAAACACAAAGCACTGTGCACCCCAGTTGCTTGGAACTTTCTTTACTGCACATTGGAATGTTTTTGCCCAGCTGCTTTGGTAAAAAAGAACAACCAAAGTTCACAGCTGTGTTTCTGATGAACTAATGATGACATTGTTGGTTTTAGAGGACTCTATACTACTCTCAGTTATGTGTAATCACAGCTACTGAATCACTAGGCAGTGACAGAGTCAAGTGTTTTATGTGCTTCTTCCAGGCAGTCAGGAGAAACCTATTTATTCATTAGGTTAATTCAGATAGAGAGTTCCTTTCAAAAAACATTGAGAAAAGAACTGATCGTATTTTTTGAAACAAAACATAGGCACTTAGGGTGAATGACAAGTATTTTAAAATCATAACTTCTTTAACCAAGGATACTCACTGCTTAGGTTAACATGATTTTCCACTAGGCTTCTTAAAATTTAAAACTTTTTAAAGACTTCCAGGATAGATGGGCAAATTATTCAAATGAAATGTACCAAGGACGGGATTGAAAAACAGTTAATATGTCAAACTAAGACAAGTACAACACATGTTAATAGAAAGAAAGACATCTCTGAAAACACACAGAGCAGACACAGTTTCCAGCACGATTATGCTGCATAAGATGCAGTAAAAGGAAATTAGAAGAGGTGGGAGTTCCATATATCTGACTCTTTAATGCTAATGGGAAAAATAAAAACATACATAAACATCTAACCTCTTGTTGCAGACATAAAAGTGTATGTAAATATCAAGGTTGGGTACAGCTACAATCTGGAAGGATGATGCTGTGTATTAGTGCAGCCTTTACAGTGTGACTACATGTGTGCATACCAGCCTGCCTAGCACAATTTGAGAGCTATATTTAATTCTTAAAATGAATGAATTTTAATTAAGAAAGACACATAAGGGATCTGAGCCACACAATGATATTGTATCCTTTCCAGAGACATCAGAAATTCATTCCTTCTGGAATTTTAAGAATGAATTGTTGTGGACCTCAGTGGTCTGCCTGGCAGGAGACACCATCAGTTTGTTCTTGCCTGATGGAATCTATTCACACATATATCCCCTTTTTGTACTAAGCACCACTTCACACAGGAACTATTTAAATGCACTTGATGTATTTGACACAGTCCATGTTTCATTTTATACATTATTGGAAGACTATGCCTTACACGGGTGAGTCATTTGTAGCTTTATGTGAGCCAGTTTAATATTGGCCACTGGGAGTTACAAGCTGTCAGGCACCATAGTGAAAACCATAAAATGGAATACGGAGAAAATAACTAGGCAAGGGACATGACATAGGTGCTCTTGTATTTAATCCCCAAGTCACTCTTGGGAATGAGGATTAAGGCATCTCAGTCTCCCTAATCTGTCAGAGCTGGAAGTGCTAAGCACTGTGTCACAACATCTTGCACCTTTTCAGGCAAGCTCTCTTTGGCTTGGCTTTCTCCACATGACACAGCAGTTTCATCGATACCCATGAACAGTAATGCACCAGATCTATTCTAGAGCATTCTGTCCAGGATGCATAGGTTTCTCTTAAAAGACCACAGTCTGAAACACCAGGCTTACAAAGAACTAAATTTAGTTCCCCCATTGCCAAGTGAATGTCTGAACCATGAGATAAATTGATTAATTAGAAGAGCTCTTCCTTGCTTGAGACAAAAATGTTTTAAAAGTGCCTACCTTTACAAAATTCCTCTAGGTTTTAGATCTTAAGAAGAACAAAGGCACCTGATTGCAGCCCACATAAAAACCCCAGACTCCAGAAAGGGTGAGTCCACAGATGTGTGGGTTCCAAGTTTGGCTTTTTTTTTTTCCTCTTATAAGTTAGCCTTAGGCTGGCTCCCAGCTCAGTAAACTGGCTGCTCTGAATATTATTCTAAACCCACATAATCCTCACCCTGAACTGCACAGAAAGCCCAGGAATTAACATACATTCACTCAATGGAGCTTTAACTGACTTGCCCAAGGTGGGAGGGCACAATGTGCTAAGCCACTGCACCTACCTGTCTTTCACAATGTTCCTAGGATAGAAAGTCACATCTTGTTGGAAAAATAAAAAAGAAAGTCTCAGTAATGAAAACGACTCAGGGATTTGAGTCCCTCTCTCTTGATTTATAACTCTGAATGTGGAATGGGGTAAGGGTGTTCAAGTACGTATGCACATACCCACTACGCACCCTAAGGAGTTAATTAAATCATTTACTGGCTTATTCACAAAACCAGAAATATCAGAATGAGCACAGAAAAAGGCTGCAAATGAAACCAGTACATAATAATAAAGTATTAAGAACAAACTAGCAAGTGAAGTAAATGTGTAAAATGCAAATTCCTACTCTGCAGTATGTAATTAAAGGATTTTGTAAAATCACAATATTTGACTTTAGGACATGCAAAAAAAAAAAAAATCTGGATCACTGTATCTTCCAAAACCACAAACCAGACCCATATGCTCATGAAACAAACCATATGGAAAAAAAAAATCTTTAGAAAATATTCAGGAATATTTTTAACAAGACTCATCAAAGAATTAGAATAATTTATATAATGAGAAACTTAAGACTTATTCTTCTCATGACACAGGAAAAAAGTTCATGCTGAAATTTTTAAAAGGCTACTCTGGGAAAAAAGAAAACAAACAAGAAGTGGTGGATATTTGGTAATAAAAACAAATATAAAGAGATAAGAAATAAAAGGACCGTTTTCCTTCTCCAAATGAGGCCTCTTAATAACAGATGAGCAGTACTTGGTTGAGAGGGAGGGAATTTTACCAGGAGGGAATCTTCTGGCTTTTGGACAGCTGTGAGGGACAAGTGCTGTACTGCCCAAGCAAAAAGGGGAATAGTGTGACAAAGAGGAGGAGTGAAAGCCTTCCCTCGCTCTGGTGCTTACATCTGGTTACAGACACAGTATAAAGACACGTCTGTGCAAAGTTAAAGCACTGCAGCAAAGGTGTCAACAGATCCTGAGACAAGAATAGCTGTGCAGTCAAGGAACTAACGATACATCTCACTCCATCTCTCACCGTAATACAAAAGTGAACCTGATCCTAAATTTAAGAAACACCTGTGGCTATTCTGAAGCTGCTGCAAAGTAAACCAGAGAAGTTTAATCTGCTAAACTTCAATTGCTACTAGAAGTTTTATATCCTGTCATGAAGGAAATAAAGACCAAAGATAGTGTACCCATAAAAGGATAAATTTTGCTTACAATCCAATTTCCACTTCTGGTTTTACTATATAATTTTTTCTGTTCAGACACTTACTGTATTTCACTTTAATCTACTTGAAAAAAAATACTAATAAAGGGAAAAAACAGTTCAGTCAAAAGCTTGACTGGAGAACTCTGAATTCCTTGAATAAAATATATTACATTATGCATGAAGGAATACTAATATAGGTAAACTATGCTATATTGTAGAAGCTAAAAATGAGAACTCAGACCTACAAATATTTTAGAATAATGCTGTGTTTTTGCTCACACAAGTTATCACAAAATTGAGATTACAGTAAAAAAAATTAGAATTTGAGAAAGGGAAGCACAAAATAAAAGTCCAACAATGAAGAGAAAATTGCATTCGGTATTTCTTCTTTTAGAAGACACAGCATGACACCTTTAGCGATTAAATTTCACATTATTTGAATGTAAAGCAAAGTATTTCATTGACAATCATGTAAGATTACTATAAAATATTGAAAGAGGAAAACATTGACGAACAGAACTAAAAACAAGAGGCAACATACCTCACAAAACTGAAGGAATGTTTTATTCAACCTCCTCCATTATTACTGCCTTCATTACATATTTCACGTACTTTAGGACCATGCTCTTATACTACCATTTTCTCTTCACTCACCTCACACAAAGAAAAGTGACATAAGCAGAAAGTCTACAGTCCATTCATCAGCACACATCTTCTAATCTCTGCCTATGCACTGACACAGACTGTAATCACGCCTGATTTATTCGTGCAGTTCAGTGACTCCTTTATCGCTATTTAATCCTGACTGCTATATATCCTACAATTGCCAACCATCCACACAGCACCTATTGCACAGCTTGTCTGCCACCATAAAAGTACTGAACTGTAATTAAATTACGGCAGTACTAAACATATTTAAAGCATTGCTAAAGATGAGTGCCAAAGGTAGCTTTCTGAAAGGGATTAGCTTGGACATTCTACAGCACTACACGATGAGAACATTACATTTCAAGCGTATGAACATTTCAAACAATAGAAAATATCACAAGGTAAAGCCAAGGCATACTGATATACTCTTTGCACCTGCATATTTCAGTGTTCCTGTCATATAACTACAAGAAGCTTGAGTAAAGCCACAGACATTATCCAGATGTGAGTTTATCTGATGCATCTTTTAATAGTACCAAGGAACACTCAGCCTAGGGAAGGTAAGGGGCAAAAGAATTCAAAAAAATTCTTTTCCTTTTTAATGTTGGCTTGTTCAAAGGGTTGCTTGGGGGCAAGGTGCTTCAAAACCACTTCAGGGTGGTCCACTGTAGTTAATTCTCCTCCTCATCACTCTCCTTGGCATCTAAATACAAGAAAAATTCTTGTAAAGCAGTATTAAATACTTGTTTGTATTTCCCTGCTTCAGAAGATTTTCTTCCTGTAAATCACAAGACCTTTAGAGTTCATCTATATCGTGTAGCACCTCTACTGAGGGTATTTTCCAAAAACAAGATAAATATATCTAAACAAAATTCCACTCTTTCAATTTTCAGACGTGTACCTTACCCCAACCTTTCCAAAAGTCAAGGGTTACTATCATGTAATTTGTAGTTATAACACATGAAGCATGGTATTTATATGCATGGTAACCAAAAACCTCATATTGATGCTGTTTATGGATTTCCTCCTTTCTTCATAAACATTAAGATTACTGATTTTTGTCTGGTTTTGTTCAGTATGGAACAATCAACCAATACAGTATAACCAATACAATAATAAATATGAGCAGGTATCAAATATTTAGTCAGATTTCTTCAAAAAGAAACTCATTTTATCTAGAATCACGGGATCATAACTGAGGTCGGAAGTGACCTCTGGAGATTGCCTAGTCCAAATACTCTGCTTAAAGCATAATCAACTAGAGTAGGCTGATGAGGCTGTGTTTCTCAGGTTCCAACTCTCTTTGGGGACGAAGACTCCACAACCTCTTAGTCACCTGTACTTGTGTTCAATCACTCTCAAAGGTTTGGGGTTTTTTCCTTCCTTATGTTTAAAAGGAACATTCTGTATTCCAGTTTTTACCCATCTCTTTTTTTCTGAAGGAAAAGATATAAAAATAAAACTTATGAAGCATGATTTGTGAGCTAATTTCCACCAATTGCATTCTGAGTCTAATTAAACTTCAATAACCCTGAAATACTTACAAAGGAGTGTCTGAAAAACATTCACACAATGCAAGGAATTTAATACTCTTAACCAATACAAGATTTTAACACTCTTCCTTAGAAAACTCAAACAATATGTGCCACCATCAATAAATAGAAGGATGACTCTCTATCTCACATTTCATCTTCTAACACCAAGTTAATTAATTTTCCTTTAACAGTCTCGGTAAATCATCATAACAGTTTAACAACACATTGTTCATGAACATCATCTTCTGGGCTTGCTGAAGTCACTATTTGCTTGACGGTTCAAAAAAAGCTAAAATCAACAGCCAGTTGCTGGGTTTCATATGATGGCTAACACAAAGATTCAAAAAAACCAGACAAACATGAAAGAATTGATGAAATTCTTCCGAGTTTTACACCGCAATTTGTTGTCAAGTCAAACACTTACCAAGAACTTTTTAGTATGCAACTGTTCTTTGCCAAATATATAAAATGAATGTATGAGTCTAAAGCTGAGCATGGATTGCCATCTAATGTGATGGCTGCTGCTTGTGAAACCATACATAAACTAGCTTGAAAACAGCTGTTCGAAGGAAAACCATGGCAACAGAGAACTCAAGGTAGGCCAGCTGTTGAGGAATCTACTCATGATCTCCAGACAGCATGTGCAGTCCAAGGTGAATCCGTTCCAGTGGCAGCTCCTCTATCAGTACTGGCACCATTGCTGCACTCATATTCCTGATGTTGACTGAGAGATGGCAGAGGGTGATAAAATACCTGTAATCTTAGCGCTGTGTTAACCCCTACAGAAACTGCAGACTTCTGCTTTATCTCCCCACCCTCTTGGGACAAGGAGTCCTCTCTGCCAGTCTTGCTGATCATTACTCTCAAATACACTTTTCTTTCCGTATTGTTTAAGGGGCAGCTGATTCACCAAGCACTTACTGGACTTGTATTCAGTATCATGTCTGTTCCCACAGCACACAGGTAAGTGACTTAAGAGCGACAACCTTCCACAGTGTTTCTTTCTTCAGCCACAAAGAACAAGCCCCAGATTGCAAGCTAGGAAAAATTACAGAGTTTTTTAGCATGAAAGTCTAGACATACAACATCTGTGCAATAAAACTAAATTGATGCTTGCTACATCCCATCACAAAATCCAAGTGAATCACAGAACTCAAAGATTATTTTAGGCTTCTCAGTCTTGGCTAAAAACTCTTGCTTTATTAATGAAACTATAAATTAATACTAATACTCAACTTCTTCATTGTCCCTTTTGCTTTTCTTTCTATCTCCTTTTTCAAATATTAGTACAGAAATGAGAAGTTTGCTTCACTGATTATTAAGTCTGTGAGTTTTCTTTGACAATGAGAAATTTACTAGATGTGCCTTAGCAGACCAACAATTGGATTAAAAATTGGATTTAGTGATTGGGGAAATACTCTTCTGCACCAGAGTTACATTATTTCTTAAGTAATTCAATTTATAACAATAAGGTGTTCATATTATGAAAAGAGTTCCAGGTCTCAGGTTAATACTGTATAACCTGAGATGCAAAACATTTTTAACTTTTATTGAGGCTTCATGACTGCTCAAAGAATCAAATCCATACTTAGTGTTTTCAAATGAACAGAATTAAAAATTGAATAAAAGATAAAATATATCAAATAAAATATTTACTCGGCAATGTTATGTACACTGTTAATATACAACAAAAAATAAATCACACTACACAGTACCTGTTGATCTACCTCCTTTTCATGACTGAATGCTTATCTCAATTCTCTTCTTTTTACTAACTGAAGACATTTTACAGGCATTTCAAGGATGACTTGTTACTGGACTGCCTTCAGATAAAACAGTTTGTATTCAGCATTTCACAGGTACAGATGTATTGATAATCTAGGGAAACTGCACCCTCCCAAAATGTCTCATTCAACATATCCACTCTAGGTCCCACAATAACTAATGCTTTTGAGGATTGCAGTTTCCCTGTAATGCAGTTTCCCTCTCACTGCATCTAGATATTTTATGAAATTCTGTGACATCCCCTCTTGCTTATATAGAAAATTAGACTTTTAGAAAACAAACATGAAAAATCACCCAGAAGAGACTATGAAAAATCTCCTATTCCAAGCCCTCTAGAAAAATTCAACTATCCTCATGCCATTTGCAATTCAGCTTTTGTCTAATCTCTTTTCACACCCCTAGTGGATATCGGTTACTTAAAAAAACCAAACTATTGTTTTCTTAATATCTAATCTGATTTTTTTCTTTTGTTCAAATGAAGCACAATTTTCTCCATTGGCTTTTCAGTATGGAAACAATCTCCTTCATTCTACCTTGCAGAAGCGCATACTTGAAGAGTGCTACCACATCCTCCCAAGAGTTCTCTCATTCATTCCACTCCCCCAGGTATTTCCATATTGGTGGAGTTATTTTCCAGGTCTGTGATCTAGGCATCTAGACAGGGTTTGATGCTCTCCTTTGCTCTCTCACCAGAAAGCCCACTGCTCTTTTGCTAAGATTTGCATAACAGAATATGGGCTTCTGAGACCTAACAAACCTGCAAAAAACAAAAATATACTTTTTTTATACATGATGGTTCACAGTTTTTGCAGCATGACTCAGGCAGTTCAGGATATGCCATAAACCAGAGAAACCGCCCACCTGAAAAGGTATTGTACTTTGTATTTATGCTACTACCTCTAATCACAGCACCTTGATGAACTACAGCCTAACTATTTTTACACCATTTTTATACAATACTCATTTTTTTAAGATACTGACACATCTACCAACTTCACGCTACCAAAAAGTTAATAAGCATACTGTTCGTTTCAATATCCAGGTCATATGAAAATTCAAAATAAAACTGAGCCAAGGAAAAACCCTATCATAGTCATTTCACTGACTTTTCCACAATTAACATTTAATGTTTCTAGTCTCCACATGCAAATTGATTTGAACCCAGCTTCAATCTACTGCTTCTACCTAAATGGCCTCTGCTGTACTGGCGTAGGAAGAAGTCCTTTATTGCAATACTATTTTTCTTGACAAATCTGTTTGCTGTTTCATCCTTGTTATTTTTTTAAAAATAAGCACTTTTTTTCCCATTTGCAGTCTCTCAGTAACCACTCTTGGGGTCATTTTTGACTAAAAATATTTCTGACATTTCTTCTTGCAGTAATTAAGTCTGATGAAGCCCATGAACGAGATAATTTGAAAACAGTAAGTCTATACAGAGAATCTATCTTACTTTTGGGAGGCTTCTTTGCTATGGATAGAGAAGCTAGTTCACTGGTATTAGAAATAATAAGGTTAGAACTTTTATAAATTTTTTTTAGCAAAGTGTGATGTAAAAAAAATAAAAATTAAGAACTTTGTCCCCAGAATGACTTAAAACAGGTTTGGTTCTCCTTTTAGTAGAAGGATTTTCTAACATACAATTTTTGTTTCATTGACAGTTTTTCTTAATTTGCTCATTTCAAGCCCGTGAGCCTTAGCCTTTATGAAATTCTCTCTCTAACCTGACATTTTTCTTTTATATTTATCCATATTACTTTACAAATGCAAGATTATTTTCCCTTTCCATACACTTTCCTAGTGTGCTTGAAATCAACAAATCAACAAAGTTCCAAGCCTTCTTTTGCAACTGGATTACCTTCACTTCTGACCTTTCACTTCTAAAATGAGTTTGAAAGTAAGGGGGGTGTGAGGTTTGTTGTTTTTTAAAAAGCTTTCCCTTCAATCCTTATTCCCCTGAGAAGTTTAGTCCTATTAGTTCTCAGAGTCTGCTTCTTGACATCCACTGTTTCTATTTTGTTTTCTTTACGAAACATTGTGTGTACCATCATTTTACTGTCACATCAATCAAGTTGCCTTTCGTTTAGCCATTTCTAGCTGGTTTCTCACTATTTAAAACTACATCTATAGAAACTTTCCAGCAAGTTGCTTTCATTTTCCTTCTAAAGAAAGAAAAACCAAAACACTACGACATTACTGAAAGGAAAAAAGTCACCACTGAATGCTTGTTAAACTTACTCTATTATACCTTTCTCAAAGGATATCTGGGCAATTAAACATTTTGTCACACCACCAAATTCTGGATTGCTTTGTTAACTGATAACAAAATTCTGCATACATTTATTTATCTTCTGTGGTGATCTGTTCATTTTGACTTCATCTTATTTTCCCTTTAGACCTTAATAATTCATTCAATAACTCTATATTCCTCTAAATTTTTGATATGTATGCTTTTCTCTTCTGACTCTTTGGCCTGACTTGGAAAAAGCTATACCACATTTATAGTACCCCATCTCTTCGCTGCCTTTCATTGGACACACTCCAGCACCTCAATGTCCCTCCTGAATTGAAGGGCCCAGAACCAGACACAGCCCTCAAGGTGTGCCCTCACCAGCGCTGAGTAAAGGGGGAGAAGAGTTTCCCTGGTCCTGCTGGCAACACTATTTTTGATACAGGGCACATGCCGGATTATGTTCAGCCAGCTGTTGTCCAACATCCCCAGATTTTTTTCTCACTGGGAAGCTTGCCAGCTTTCCAGCCACTCTTCCCCCAAAGATAAACCCTGCACGGGTTATTGTGGCCAAATTGCAGCACCTGGCATTTGGTTTTGTTGAACCTCATGCTGTTGGTCTCCGCCCATCTGTTCTTCTGCAGAGAACTACTACCCTCCAACAGATCACTACTTCAACTCAACTTGGTGTTATCTGCAAATCTGCTAATAGTAGATTCAATGCCCTCATCCAGATCATCAATAAAGATATTAAACAGGTCTCAGCCCAACACTGATCATTAGAGTGCACCACTGCTGGCTTGCTGCAGCACCATTAATCACCACTCTCTGGGCCCGGCCATGCAGCCAGTTCCTAACCCAGCAAAGAGTGCTGCTGCCCAAGCCCTGGGCTGCCAGCTTTTCCAGGAGAAGGCCATGGGACACAGCGCCAAAGGCTTTACTGAAGTCAGACACACTACATCCACAGCCTTTGCCTCATCCACCAGGGGCGTCACCTGCTCACAAAAGGAGATTAAGTTGACAGGCAGAACCTGCCTTTCCTAAACCCCTGCGGCTGGGTCTGATCCCCTGGTTGTCCTGTACGTGCTGTGTGACCACACTCAGCATGATCTGCTCCATAGCCTTGTTGGGCACCAATCTTGCTTGCTATAAAAGCAGAACCAGATTCCACTCAGAATTTGTATAAGAGAGCTGATTAACTTCTATTTCAAAACTCAGGTGGCTTTTTGAATAAAAAAGCCCTAATTTCCTCCTATCCTACAGCCATATGGGGGTTGCATATAATAACCAGCCTCATCAGGAATTAGATCTAAAACTGGGCAGTTTAATAACTGCACTAGAGAGATCACTCAGCACTTTAAGCATATAGGTTTTTAATTTACCACCTTAAGTGTCCAAATATTCTTGCTCTTTAAATTCTTTCCATATTTTCTGCTGGAAGAGATATTTGCCCTCATTTCCTGTTATTGTGCTTTATTAAAACAACTGTGCTATAACCCTGCTAACATCTGTGAAGGGTTATATTTACTGGTTGGCTTGTATTTTTTCTTAAATTTTGTGACAGTAAAAGCAGTTTAAAAGTGCCATGCATTAAGCCTAAGCAGTAGGGCATATCAGTATTAACAAATTGAAAGGAGGGGATAAATCTTTATATTTAAAATAAATCTTTATATTTAAAATAACATTACATTGCTAAACGTACGAATGCAGTAATGTGAGGAAAGCCAGGCCTATATAACTTGGCTCCCATTTGCTAGATATGTTTTCACCTTCATAATGCTCCAGGCTGATACTAGCTGGTCAATAAAGTAGGAGTTGATTATAATTAGTGAATGTCCACTATAGACTTTAAATACCTGCACAGTCCGTGTTTACAAAAAGCACTGGCAGAGCCTTGCAGCATTCCTCAGCAACTACTTATTAAGGGATGGACAAGCATCCAAACATGAAGCTTTTTCCTTTCAAAACACAGAACATCCACCACAATAGACTAACATCATGTAAACACATCTTTTTCCCTTCATTTAAGATACAGACATTTAGAATAATAGGAATTATTTCTGTGACAAGTACAATAATTTCATGTGAAGAACTCCCAACTTCCAGCCAACATGCTGAGATGAAGCAACATATTTCACATATATACAATTCTGCCCTCAAAAAGAATGGAAATTTGCTCAAAGCTGAAGAAGCAAAAATCTGTAAAATGGACAGTAACAGAGATGGTAGCAGACAATGGGCTTACTGTTTATAAATACAAAAACATGATAGGAAATTAGGATGAATATTAAACAGTAGAATATTAAGCAATCATATGGAGCCTCTGCTCCTGTAAATACTGTTCAAGATGCTGTTGGCCTGCTCTGCTGCCAAGGCACTTTGCTGGCTCCCGTGCAGCTAGACACCCCTATCCAGTAGGAATCCCAGATGCTTTTCAGTGGAACTGCTTCCCAGCCTGCAGTCCCCAGAACTGCTGTTGGCAGCTCATCTTTCCCAGGTGAAGGGTTTTGCTTTTACCCTTGTTGAATTTCATAAAGTTTTTGTTGGCCCATTCCCCCAGCTTGCCAAAGTGTCTCTGGACAGCAGCCCTGCTCTCAAGTATATCGAGCTGAGAGTCACATCACCCTCTCTGCCCTCCCCCCAACCTGGTCTCACCTTCAAACTTGAACAAGAACACTTTTTATACTGTACTTTGTAAACTCCTCTGTAAATAATGTTTCCCAATTTCATCCTATTCTGTGGAAATCATTACCCAAGCTATGAATCCCATGCCTAATTAAAATCTCAAGAAATCATCCATCTCCCCTTCCATCTTCTGTCAGTAGCTAAAGGATGCTTAATTTTTCAAAGAGATGGGATTTTATGCACTAATCAAAGCTTTGTATCCAGCTTAAACCAACTCTGAAGTTTACAACAAAAGAACCTGAAGTTACATGCCTCCTCTGACTGGCTGGATTTCTGCCATTCATGCCTACTATAGAACACAATACCATTAATTGATGTCACAGTAGAAGAATTTTCCTCCCCTGGAGTCACACATTCTAGAGAGGAGAGCATTCAGGACAAATACCAAATTCAGGACCCAATTACATGCTCATGGCAATAAAGACAGATGAGAACAAGAAAAATACAGCTATATTAATAATCATACTGGTACTCCAAACACAAAAATATATCTCTGTAGTTCACACTCTCAACACTTCCCCACAACACAACGTTAGAAGGGACAATGGATCAACCCTCTCTCATTGAGGGGAACTTGGGCAGAAATAACAATGTGTGGTGCATTGAGAGCAATAATGCAAGAAACAACAGGGGTTGAAGGATTAAAAACAGTTTGAATTTAGACAACAAACAGACAAAGATACCAAAACAATAGCTTTACATTTTTTTAATATTTCTTAAAGCATTATTCAGTGATCCACTGTGCACTACTTGAATTCTTATTTCAGTATGAAGAAAAGAATCTCATCAGGGTAGGTATTGTGATGTAGAATTCAACACAGCACTGTTAAGAGACATTGTCTATTCATCTCTGCCACCTGGTTTTGAATCCAATCTTACTTATGGCAACTAAAAGCCTCCTGAATTTAAAAGCTTTACAGATTTTGCCTAGGAGGGGAAAAATGTGCTTCAAAGAAGGTACTGAGAGAGTAGGGAAAGAATTTCCCAACCTACCTTCTTCTCTTCAACAAAAGAAGAAAAAAGATGCTAAAAGATTCTTATAGTCCTCTCTCTATTTTCTTAACAAAAAGTAGTTTCTACAGTAACTAAAAATCAGAAATTTCTTGCAGGAGACACAAAACAGAAGGAACACACGGGATCAAAGAAGGAAGCTACCTAAACTAAAGGAGAAAACACAAAGCATGAGGTGGCACTAATGACAGAGAGATTTTGTAAGACATGAAAGGATGAGTGGGGGTTGCAATACCATAATGGTTTGATAATAACTCAAAAGGGGCCATCTCTATTATGGCGAAAAGAGGGAAAGAAAGGAAAAGAATATTATACCACAAAAGGCAAACAGAAGTTGATGTGGGAAATATAACAACTAAACTTTGAGAAACAAGAACCAAGGAAAAAAGACAATTTTCCACACTATCAAAACAGTTGATTTGCCTCAAACTTCCATTCCAAGCAATGAATCAGCCACACCTCCAAACATCTTATCAACTGCCCCGCTACATTACCACCTGAAACCACCTAGGGGGAAAAAGCACACACAAAACCACTCCGCAGTAAATAGGCAACTCATGCAAAAAAACAAACAGCAAAACCTAAATTTTCAGAAAAACAATGCAAGTGCTGGATGTTCCCTCAACAGTTCATGTCCCCAAATAAATGCTTTGAGCCTTTGTTACTGGGGTGCTCTACACAGAACAAGAAATAATACAACAAGAGGCTAGAGATGTATTCGTATTCCCTTTCACTCTGGCTAGCATTACAATGCTTTTAACATAATAAAGTTCTATTTTATAAGCAGAGTCAGTAGTATAACTATGTTATTTCTTCCTTTATGGCACATTGTTTCTTGGATGACTTCCCACCACAACATCCTCATGGACGTCTCATACCTAGAATGACTTCTAAAAT
>VXBU01019192.1:0-148774 GCA_013400315.1 Bombycilla garrulus
ATTTATTATATTATATTTATTATGGGATTACAAATGCCAGGGGCAGTTAGATGTAAGATCTCTAACAGAATTATGACTGAGTCCTCTGTAGCAGAAAAGCAACAATGATCGAATTTAGTGCATATTTATGTTGAAGATATTGAGTTGAAATTATTTTCCCTACAGCTGGTGGGAATGTCTAGCACAAGATACAGCATCAAGAATCTGTTTACACCTTCAGATCCCCTTTAAGTGAAACCTTGGTGGGGAGAGGAGTAAAGGCTGTGGTCAGCGCTGAGAGGGCACAGGGAAGATCTCCTGGACTAGAGGAAGCAGCTTTGGGAGAACAAGAACCAGGCAGTCCAGATCTGGAGGAGTGCTGGTGCTCATGCCTGCTCAGTGGTCACCTTCAGTCCTTTGCCATGGGGGATGCACATGCACCAAGGTGTAGGGCTCTTTGGAGAATCCTCCAGGCTGTGGGGTGATCTCCAATCAGAGCAAATGGCTTTTGGAAACACTGCTGCCTTTTCTCCTGTCACCAAAAGGGGTATCTCTGTGGCCAGGCATTCTCCAACAAAGCATTCAGCAACACACAGCACTGAACAACACACTCCAAAACAGTGAACTCTGCACACCTCAGCTGTTGGCATTACTTGGGTGGGAAAGAACTAAGAAATTAAGCTGATGAGCATAGAGTAAAAATTTGTCAAGAACAGGAAGAACTGAAACAGGATTTGTGTTTCTCCATGTTTTATTTTTTCAGCATAGTAATTGTGCAGTCAAAATAAAAAGAAATACCAAGTTATAAATAAAATGTAGTAAAATTATAATTTCTATTAATTTAATAATTATTTTAACATAGTGCAATAAAAAGTTTTGCTGTTTCATTTCAAAATTCTGGCATATCTGTTATGTTACTTGATGTTCTGAACAGATGTGCTGTGAGGATATACTATTTGGTTCCGTGTTTAGCTTTGAACTTTCTAATTGGATAATTAAATTGACAACAGCTTTAATGGTGCCACGTTAAATCTTGCCTGGTTAAAACATCCTTTTTACAGGTTGTTACATACCTTTCCTGTGACCTTTGTCAATTTAATGTTAACACACCTAAAAACTTTGCATTCTATTTAACTCATCTCAACACTGCACTTCAGAATCTGGCTGTCCTATATACACTGAGTGCTGAAACCATAAAGTGAGGTCCTCATTGGAATGGTGAACTCCCTGGGCTTATAAAACTTTGGAAATGGACACAAAACACAAATATATGTCTGAAACCTCTGAGAGATAAGCATTATCTGATGAACTGAAAAGAAAGTAATCAGGTATTTTCATTTTGGATAGTATCCCTGTTCATACTTCTTAATTATTTTCTAGTGACATCAGACTGCCTATCATTCCTCTATTATTTTTTTCCTGAATAAGTTGTAAAGCATTGCTGGTGTCTTTTTTCTGCAACTTAACACCTCTGCCTTTTTTTGATGGGAATGGTAAAATGTGGGCTAAGGCTTCCCCACTGTAGTGAAAAACTCGATGGAACAGAGGCAGTTTAAAAGTATCTCCTCCAAGAAAGTGTACGATTCTTATGAGGCCCAGGGGAGCTGGAGCAGAGATATGGCATACATGGAAACAATAATGTATGTTTCTAAACCAATAGATGCAGCTTGACAGTGTGCCCATATTAACTCCAGAACTAAAGAAGATTTTAGTCATTTTTGGCCTTTCTACGATCAAAATAGCTAGCTCTCCTAAAGTCTGAGATGCTTGTATAGTACTAGTAAAACTATTACATGTTCCAGAAGAGTAGCTAAAAACAGTGATTATCTTGTCAGAAATAAAGGTTTCAGAGAAATGAGTGCCAGTGTATATTGATTCTGATGGAAAATATCTAAAATCTACCATGCAATTGCTACAACAACAGGCGGCTCGGAAGAAAGGCATCATGAGCTTATGACTCATCTGTGTCCTTTGAGAGGTCAGAGAGTGTGGGACACAACTGTCTGTGGGCTTTGTTTCTTCTTGGCAGCCATGGAGCCACAGGACATGGTCAGCTGATGCAAAAACACAAATAATCTCCCAGACTTTATTAACAATTGCATACTACAAAGAGACAATGTCAGTATAAATGAAAACCCACTGAAACCTGTAAGAGGCAGATCATCAAAGCTGGCACACAAATGTGCTTGTAGCTTTCTGCACTGGCTTGATTTGCTGTATTTCACTAGTATTACAGCACTTTCAAAAGGGAACATGCTGATGAATATCTGGACAATGAAGCAGATTTTATGGCTCTGTTGATATGCTAATGTAGGACAGATATGCCAAGAAAGTAAAAAAGTGATGATGAACATTTACCGCTTGTCTAAAAGTATGCATGCAGCCAAAGCATGGATTGAGTATCTTAGACATAATTTAGAAATTTCTTTGGTAATTATAGAGAACATGGTTGATGCTGTCAACTTGACCAAACACACTGCAAAATCTTTTGGTTTCAAAGAGCAATTCTGTTAATGATTTTTCTCTGTGTCACTTTACTGAGCTCAGTGAGTCTATCTCAAATTCCCCATTTAAACATGACTCATTTTGTATTCTCTAACAGTCTTTCACACAATACCACCCTACAATGGGAAGGCCACAAATCAAGCATCAGTGGCTATCTCCTTTTTCTTCAAATCACTGCCTGAAATGCAGGAGACTCACATAAACTATAAGCTCAGGAAATAACTTTGGGTGATTAATTTTATAGAATATTGTTGCTACTAACATCTGTCACATCCTAGTGATAAAGCTGCAAGGATTGAGCTGAACATTTGACAGCTTTGCTGATTGTTGTGTTGGCTTTATCATTAATGGGCAAAAACAAAAACCTCCATGAAGAGCCATTTGACTCACTGTAAAGAAAATAGCATTAGAAACATCTTCATGAACTTCTACTGCATTCTCTGCATGAAGAGTCCTGAAGTGATATACAAATTTTCTGTACGAGAAGAAAATTCTGAAGAAAATAAAAGCATCAACTTTTTCAACTTTTATTTTTCCTGAATTACTTAATACACTTAATCATTGTGTTAGAAAAAAAGCTTCTGAAAAACTTTGTATGCATGTAAGACTTGGTAGTAGCCATCAAAAAATGTTGGTCCTGGTATGATTTAAGATTGCTGTTACCAAAATTATACTATACTTGCCTACAGATTTTCTCTGGTGTGGTTTTCTTTTTGTTTGGTTTAGTTTGGTTTTGTTTTGACTTTGTTTTGCTGGGTTTTGCTGTGCGGTTTTTGTTTGTTTTGGTTTGGGTTTTGTTGGTTTTTTTGTGGGGGGTTGTGGTTGTTTGTTTTGTTTGTTGCTGTTTTGGTTTTTGTTGCTGTTGTTGTTTTGTTGTTTTTTGTTTTGCCTTCTTTTTTATATTTTTTTAAATTCTATTTCCCTTCTGATTATATCTGAAGTCACTGGAGTCCTCATCCAGACTTTTATGAGACTAAATGCTCTGTTTTATTTTTAATATTCCCCAAAACTTGATATGGAGGCTTAGGGCCCCTGAGATTTATGTGAAATTCTGCCCAGACTGATATAACATGACAAGAAAAAGCATGGGAAAAGGGGAAAGCCTAGTAAATCACATGTCTCTAAAGAAAGATGGGACAATTTAAGATTGGCCGATTTTTTATTACACTAGTAGCTATCAGGATGACTAATTGCACTGAAATATTTGTTGTACTCCCTCCTGGCTGTTTTCTAGTCCTATGGTTATCTTGCAAATGCTCCTGGTCTGTCAAGGCAGGACTCATCTGATCACCTCCAAGTGTTTGCATTGCAGGTATTCACATCTGAGTTAGTGTGCTGGTTTGAGATTGATTGACATTTTGGTGGGCAGGAAAATAGCCACCCCTGGAAGTGAGGTGTGCCTGTGGATTTCCCATGAGCCCAGTGCAACACCAATTGTGGGCCAAATTTAAAGACAGACAGGGAAATGAGCCAGTCAAAAGTGAAATGCGTCTCAGTAGAATATACATTTGGTACAGGACTGCCCAGGAAACTCTTTTCCTTCCGGCCCTGAACAGGTACAGAGGGGCTGTGCCCTCGGTCTGGGCCTCCCCCCCCCTTCCCCCATGGCCACAGAGGCCTACAGGAGGGGGAGGCTGGGCCGTGCTGGGAGCCCCTCCTGAGGGAGCTGTCCCAGCAGGTGGTGGGGAGGATGGAAAGGAAGAGCTTGCCCTGGCTCAGTTCCCCACCCCGACCCCCACCATGTCCTGTGGGGGGGTTGGGTTGCGCTGGGCTGGGCCGGGAGAGAGCCCCTCTGGAAAGAACTGTCCCAGCAGGGAGTGGGGGGAACAGAGGGACGGGCTGGCCCCAGCCTGGCAGAGAAGAATTTCCCGCTCTCTTCCTGGCATGGAGCTGGAAAAAATCTTAGCCTCCCGTTTCTCCAAGGCGGCTCAAGGACACCTTATCGGAAGAGCTGATAAGCCACAGGAGCCACTGTCAGAAGTCCCAGAAAATGAGGTTTTAACTGTTTCTTGCCCAGATGGACCTTTTCAAGGCATGCATCCTACTCAACTGAAAGGGGAGCAGCTCGAAGGAGATAAAAGACAGGACCTGAGACCTGATGTCAAGGAAAAGACGGGAAAGAATCCAAAGNGATGGAGCTGAGGAGGAGAGTTTTTGTTTTGGGCTAGGAAAAAGACATTCTTAAACTGCACCCTAAAAGCTGATATGGCCCATGGGCAGTTGTGAGAGGACTGTCCCGTGGAGGGCGATGTTTCACAATGGCAAATCCGTGGGCGAGCCATTTGTGAAGTGTGTGGCCACAAGAGGACTGGTATTCTTGTGGGGAACCTATGGCAAGGTAGGAGAGACTCCTGCTCTTCCTGATGGATTGGGGAAATGATTGTTCAAGGGGTGGATTGACTGAAAATCGTAGGTTTTGTCTTTTCATGTTGTCAGTGGGAGAGTGAACAGTCAGTAGGGGGAGGATGGATGTTTTGAAAGTTTCCTCCTGGTTTCTGTTTTTCCTTCCTTCTAGTGTTTGTTAATAAAGTTTCTCTTTCTATACTTTAAGTCTGGGTGGTTGTGCTCCTTTTTTGGTCCTATCTCACAGCAGAAATTGAGAAAAATATATTTTCATGGGTGCACTGGCCCTTGGCCGGTGTCAAACCCTGACAGTTAGTCACCCTGCTTCCCCTCTATAGTCATGGTTCGTCTTATTCCAGTTTGATGTCTGTAAGATGGGTCACATCAATGCATCTGTGGAAACACCTGGAAACACCTCTCCATTGTCAACTGAGATGTGAGTGTCTCTAGCTGGGTAAGATTTATGCTAAACTGGCTCCTAGATATCATACAGGGTCAGATCTCGAATCAAGACCCCATAGCTATTACTTAATTAGTATTAGAAATGAGTTATCAGGGTTATACAGTGTCCCTATGAAGTCTCGGCTTATTTTAATACTTGAAGTACTCAGTCAGTATTCCTCTTGTATATACACAGTATTGGGTCATATCTATGCTCTCTGGGGTTTTTGCTGACCACAGACCGCAAAACTCTCTGCTTTTAATTATAAAGGAGTTGAGGAGAGATTCCAGACCTCCTATTCCTGCACCAGATCATTCTACACTGGACTGTGTTCTCTTCTTCCTTCCCAAGAGGACCCTGTCCCAGCTTAAATTTGCAATTGCAGCATCCCTCCTGCAAGCCAGCAGTCTCCCTTCAAACATAAATCTGAAAATAATATGCAGTCTGTATGAAGATATGTAACTGCAGCCTGACTAGATAATACACAAACACATCTTTGTGTGTGTGCAGATTTGTTACATGCTCAGCCTTATAATGTGAACCTTGCAGTTAAAGGGAGGGGATTCTGCTCTCTTAATCCACTCTTCAGGTGAGACCCCACCTGTAGTACTGGGTCCAGCTCTGGAACCATCAGTACGGGAAAGATATGGACCTGTGAGAGTGAGTCCAGAGGAGGGTAATTAAAATATTCAGAGGGCTGGAGTATCCCTGCTGTGAGGACAAACTGAGAGAGCTGGAGTTGTTCAGCCTGGAGAAGAGAAGGCTTCAGGGAGATCTTATAAAACATTCCAGTACCTAAAAGGGGCCATGAGGGCATGTAGTGATAGGGCAAGGTAGAATGGCCTCAAATTAAAAGAGTGTAGGTTTAGAAAAGATAAAAGAAAAAAAATTACTCTGAGTGTTGCAGCCCGGGAACAGGTTGTCCAGAGAAGTTGTCGGTGTTCCGTTCCTGGAAGCGTTCAAGGTCAGGTTGGATGGGGCTTTGAGCAACATGATATAGGGGAAGATGTCGTTGTCCATTACATGGAAATTGGAAACTTAATGGTCTTTAAGGTCCTTTCCAACTAAAACTATTATATGACTCTGTGAACATGAAAATTTTTTCCCCATTGAATGAAAAAGCAATTTTCAGGCTGCACAATTCTTTCCGTAGTAATTTTTCTCTCTTTCTCTTTGTTGTCATACCCAGTGAAAAAAAGAACTAAAGAAAATCAGAAGATTTCCTGAGAACTGGAGTAAAAAAATTGTTATGTTATTTTAATAATAGGAGGAAATAGCAAGAGTCTCTCAGCAAAAGTTGAGAGAAGTGCAATTAGGAAGAAAAGTGCCTAATTTCCCCATTATACCAAATTTTCATGTTCTGCTCCCTCCTTTAATTTAAGGAACTGAACCATGACATCATGATTAAAGTAGAGAATGTTTCAGCAAAGAATCATATTGAGTTTTTTATTCATCACGTGTCCTAAAAGAATAATAAAAAGAAAAATATACTTCACATCTACAAAAATCTGAGAAATTTTTCTCAAGCTGCATACTGTGGTTACATGGGAAGCATTATCCAGCTCACCACAAATCATGGTGGCATCCTATGTTAGGACAAGGTTGTGTGACCATGCATACCTCCTCAATTTAGCTGTCCAAGGGCCTGAAGTTTGCAGGAAGTTGGAAACTGGAGTTGGAAGACTGGGTAGATTGGTGGACTGCCTGGCCCATCCCCATCCAATCCCAAGAAGGTGATTCTAGTGACTTCTGTGTTATAGATGTTTGTAGGCACCTCATTCTATAAAAGCTCAGAGAACTCTTTAACAGTGAAATTTCTGAATGCAAACTGCCTAAATCTGTTGTGTTCTTCAGCTGCTCATGGTGTTGCACCCACAGCACCATGGCAGCTCTGCTTCTGATGTGCTAATGAATGTTCCCCACAGTGGCCACCTATTACTATCCTCATTTGTATTTAGGGAAATGCAATATAGAAACTCAGTAGGCTGCACATCCAGAGGCAGAGATCTAGATGTAGGTGTTTGGAGATGAGATAAGAATTTGAGCTTCCACAGCAATCAAAGATCAGAGAACAGTGAAAATCATCCTACAGCAGGCATCTCTGAAGTGCTCAGTAGCTTACATTCACTGCACTGCTCATTCACTGATTAACAGTAATATTAGTAGTAGTAGTTCATCCATTGGTTAAAATGGGAGCTTGGCACTAAAAATAATTCAGTCATTTCAACATGGGTGTCTAGGGTAGTGTGAGACCGTCTTTGACAACCAAATACTTTGCCAGAGGTATATGTGCCCTACAGCTCTGTTCTGTCTGGCACTTGTGTCAGGTCCCCCCCACATCTCAGCTGGTCAAGACTTCTACCTGGCGCCAGAAGGGTCAGGGCTAACAGAAGTAGAGTGGGCATGTCATTCGGTTGTTGGAAATAAAAGCACTGCAAATTGTTGCATTTGTTTGTAGAAGGCTCCACTACATTAGAAATCAGTTTGGCTCTCTAAACATCAACTTGTGGCACTTGAAATGCTATAAAGGCTGCCTAACTGCTGCTTACAAGCCTTTTCTAGGTGCTGTGACAGCCTTGGGTGTCTCTACCAGGCACCATTGCACATCCTAAATGACATCAGATGTCTCTGTGTGGTCAATTGAATCAAGCCTTTCTTTTTGACCACGACGCTGGTTTGTCCTTTTGGTTGATAAGCACACTGGCAATCACATATTGTGTGGGCTTACACCAGATCCCTGAGGTCCCTCTGCACTCTTCATACTCATTAAATATAATTTTATTTTTGTACTCTGGATGTTAAATAATAACACATTTCAATTGGTAATTGTTTTAAGCAGAGGCATTTCAGTCAGAAGCAGCAACCCTGCACATTTTTTATCTCTTTTCTCTGGCTGGTGAATTTATACAGAACTGAGTTGGCTGAACAGAAGTAACTTCTTTGTGTTTGTGAAATGTCAGTGTGACATCCTGAGCACAGGCTATTGGAGTCTCAGAAGAAGCTGAGTGCAGTGAGTAACTTCATTTTGTCCACAAGTGGAGCTGCAGCCATTGGTGAGGTGTGTATGACGCACTGCTGACATGTCTTACTTGCGTGCTTTCGTGTGTGATGGGGCAAAAATGACTCACTACTGTGTGGGCTGGCTATCAGCTCAGCTGAGCTTTCTAACTGCAACGCAGCTTCGTAATTGACTCTGACAAGTCCGTATCTATCTTTTATAGAATATTTTGTAACACTACACCCTAAGGTCAAAATAAAGTTCTATGCCTCTTGCTTAATCTTCTTTCACAGAATATAAAAAAATGGACTGAACCAGCTGGAACTAAGTATTATTTAGGTGAATGTACAGTAAAGTAATGTTTTTCTTCTTTGTTGACAAATAAATTCTGTAACATATGAAATAAAGAACTCCGTAAATATCAGAAGACCCTTGCTTATTAGGGAATATAAAGCTGGTCAAATGTTATTCCTGGAGTGGGTGGCAGGTGCTTTTATTGTTAGTTAGAGGAGTCACTGTGAATTTGATTGTGAAAGAACCAAAGCCAAACTTCACTGTTCTGTAGTGCAGGGTTGCCCTTATGTTATGGAGTACCACAGTTACAAAGAATGCTAATATTTAGAGTCAGGGCACAAACAAAGAGATAATGACTTTGAAATAAAATTTTCTTTATTCATAGAATCACAGACGAGTTTACGTTGGAAGAGAACTTAAAGATCATCTAGTTACAACCTCCCCGGCCTTGGGTAGGAGCACCTTCCAGTATACCATGTTGCTCAAAGACCCATCCAAGCTGGTCTTGGACACTGCTGGGGACAGGGCATCCACAGCTTCTCTGGGCAACCTGTGCCAGTGGCTATCAGCCTCACAGTAAAGAGTTTCTTTCTTATATCTGATATAAAGCTACTGTCTTTCAGTTTAAAGTCATTCCCCTTTGACCTATCACTACACATCTCTCTAAAACTCCGCCCCCCCCCAGCTCTCCAGTAGCACGCCTTTAGGTGATAGAACATCCTGTAAGGTCTCAGAGTCTTCTCTTGCGCAGGATTAACAGCCCCAACACTCTCAGCCTGTCTCCATAAAAGAGATGCTCCAGCTTCCTGATAATTTTCATGACTCTCTTTTTGGTGTCACTCCAACAGGCCCATATCTTTCCTGTACGGAAGGTCTTCAGAGCTAGACAAAGCACTCTAAAGCGGTGTCTAACCAGAACAGAGCAGAGGAGCAGAATCACCTCTCTTGCCTGCTGCTCACACTCCTCTTTGTGCAGACCAGGATACATTTGGCTGTCTGGGATGCAAACACACACAGATGTGCCACCTGAAGACATGGTTTAGCGGTGAACATTATTGTGTGTGCAGCCAAGGATGCCCTTGAGTTTCACATTGCCTACCAGCCCCTCCTTGGTGGTGAGAACAAGGTTCAACATAGCATCAGAGGACAAGGTCCATCATAACAACTCTCCTTTTTGGTTCCTGTATTAATTGGAGAAGGAAACTATCATCAGCACATTCCAGAAATCTCTTGGATTGCTTGTACCTTGTTGTGCTCAGGATGCCCAGACTCTTGAGACACTGTTCATCCACTTAACTTTACCCATCTTGGTCTTGAGTGTGTCATTCAGGACAGTCCTCTAGTCATCTATTATCTTTTGGTAGGGAGAGTGACCAGTGTCTTACCTCACAGTTAATTCGTCTCTATTTAGACATCTCTTTCAGAATAGGATGAACTCTCCTCTGAAGATGCTAGTTTCTCTTTTAATACCTTAGTTTGGGACTTAGCTTTTAGAATGAGTAAAGTTAGAGAAGATAAATCCTATTAGGTTCTGTTTTGAGGAGGCAGGTAGGTAGTAAGATTTTTTGGGATGTTTGTGCAGGGATTAGCCAATGTATTTCACAAGAAGATCATGGTTTATGACAGAAATTCGCCAGTGCTACTGCAACCTCTTCCAGTTTTTTAAAAAAACTTTACTAATGTCACTGAGTATTACTATAGTTCAGTTATTTGGGCTGATACTAAGTACTGTTTAGCTCAAAAGGAGAATGTGGATAGACCAGAAAGATAAAAAATCAGGCTGAAATAATGAAGATGCGTATATTTTATTTCCTGCAACATAAATAGAGAGACAGATAGATAAAGAATGAAGAATAAAAGAGGGAATATTTTGGCTTATCTGTGCATATTTATTGTACATCTCAGTTGCTACAACTCAGAAAAAGTATACACTTACGCTAAAGGGGATGTGGCAACATCTGAAAATTGTGTCTGAGAGAGTGAAGACAGAATTAGATTCAGTGAGACTAGAGTGACTTGTAAGTTTGAATGAGGAGAAGGAAACAGATCTGCTTCTAGGAGTATCCCAGTGGCTTAGCTGAAGACTAATGATGTCATGCAGGCACTGAAATGATAAAAGTTGTTTATTATGCCTGTGCAGCTAAAGTAATAGAAAGCTTGAGACTGTCACTGATAAATGGCTGGGTAATGAAAAGAGTTGCCTGCAGCCCATTAAAGAAATGATGAAAGACTGAAGTCTGCCATGAGGTTTCTGCAGCCTGACATAGATGAGGTGGTAAAGACTGGGAGATGATATCCTGATCAGACTAACAGATAACTAGTAAAAAAGTGAGCACATGGATCTTGCATGCATATGTAGCCTGGGGCTAAAGATACTCACCAATTAAAAGTGGTGTGATGAAAAATGGTAAGGGAAGATGGAAAATGCCGGAGATAAGTACATGGAGCAATGTAAGTGGCTGGGAATGTGCCAAGGATCATGAAAAAATTATTGCACCAGCATTAGTGGGAGGTGAGAAGGGGACCACAGGAACTAGAATAAAGGCATCAGACCAGTAAGACAGCACAAACATAGGGGCAGTGTGGGAAAGAGAGTAGGGAATATGGCTTTTAGTTCAGCAGAAGGGAGCTGCAATGTAAAGAAAGTGAGCAGCCAGCCGTATGTGCTGGAGAGTTTATCAGCCTTGGGGCTTACAGTACCTTCCCATCTGTACATCACCGTCTGTGCAGATTAGGTGGTCTAATTCTGCTAAAAGTCAGGATGATCTAACAGGATGGGAAGGAGCACTGAAAAGGACATCGGAGTGTTGGTGATACTAGTGAGTCAGCGGGAGAAATTATAAGTTTCAGCTGCAGGATGAAAAGAAGACAGGACAGTTTTGATCAAGAACTTTGAATTCTGATGAGAGTGGAGGAGGGAGAATGATGTAGTGCAGTCCACAGGCTCAATGATAGAACACACAGTAGGGAGCATGGAAAATCTTATGTGCACATGAGAACAAGTTGTCTGCCCTCTCTCCTCCCCTCTAAACCCCTTCTATCCCATCCCCTCCCCTTTCACCAAGTCGCCAAACACAAATCTCCAGCCACTGCATGCCACCCATTTCTTGACCTATATGCATTGTCTGAACAAACGATGTTTATTAACTGTGGGAAGACTGCTCTAACCATACAACCCTTTCTCAGGACTTGCTAGGTTTACCCACTTGAAGTGATAATTAGCCTGCCACAGCTTTTCAGAACTTCCCCCATGGGAAATGGGGATTGCTGGTTACTTCTTAGGCTCCTTAAGTGCTTTCCTCAGGTCTCCAAACATCTCCAGAGGCCTGTGAGATGCTGTGCTGACACCAGTGAGGAGTATGAAACAGGATTGAGGATCTTCCCAATTGAACAGATCTTGAACGGATCTTCAGGATCTTGTACAGAGTACATAGAATTCCATATATGGTACATATGAAAATTACATCATTCCTTGGACAAAGTATTCTAGCATTTTGTTGATTTTTATAACTGTATCAAAAGGGTGTGAAGACAAATTTGTGATAGATTAGGTCTTTTGCTAAAGTAGCTTCTCTAATATGAAGCTGACTACCCCTGAGTGAGTGCTCCTCCTTGGGGTAAAAACTTTGCTCTTGGTTAAAATTTAAAATTTCCTCTAGTTAATTTCAAAAACTTCTAATTACAGACAGAGATTTTACAGTCTTTTAAGAAACCTTATTTTATAGACTGCTTCATAACATAAGTAGACTCTCCACGGTAATAGACACAGAAAGTCTGTAATTTGAATATCTGACGTCTTAATATTCTCTTTGGAAGAATTTTAAATCTCAGGTTGATTACAGTAATCCTTCCCATAGGGCAATAAAAGCACTGTTCCACTTTTTAATACATCTGCTAATCAAACACTAAATATTCCCTCCAAACAAATCAGTGAGGTTCAGGAGAACATGAGAGTAGGCAGTCCAAGGGGTATTTAAAACATCAGATGACTATATGAGATAAGAAGGCTTGTGTGGGCTGACAGGTTTAATAAGCATTGCAATATTTAGTAAGTCTCCCTGCTTAATAGCAGTTTCTCTAATGGAATAAGGTATCCAGGAAAGACTGTCATAACTTTGAAGTACACATTTATTTTAATATAATTCCACCCAGTTGCACTCAGAGTGGCCTGAAAATACATTCTTCTACAAAATGCCTCTTCCTGAACATCTCTGATCATCTTCAGCATTTTCATTGTGGCAGCTTATGGTCTACTACAATACCAAAGCTCTTCCCAAATCTTAGAGGAAATTAATTTTTTCACACATACGAATAAATATGCCTACATGGATTTGACTATAATTAAAATGTCTAACAAATATCTTTCTGTTTTTCTATTGATTTTAAATATACATTAAGTTAATGGCTGTCCAGCAAAATGTAAGACAAGCTTTACCCTGACTTTGTTTGAAGTCTAACCTGAAGAGGAAAAAGTAGTCTTGTAGTCTTTTCCTTACCTTTCATGCAGTATGCAAAGCTACATATATTTTCCATCTTGAAAGAATCAAAAAGTCCAGGAGTAATTTGCAGTATCTACAGAGCTCTGTAATTGCTAAATGAAAACTAATGCTAGATAGTTTTATTAGGGTACCCAAACAGTAATGACTGTGATCACCGTGTTGTCCAAGAATTGTTAGTAACACAAATATCTTCATTTCTAGATATAGACAGAAATCTTTCTTTCTTTCTCTTTCTTTCTTTCTCTCTTTCTTTCTCTCTCTTTCTCTTTCTTTCTTTCTCTCTTTCTTTCTCTCTCTTTCTCTTTCTTTCTTTCTCTCTTTCTTTCTCTCTCTTTCTCTTTCTTTCTTTCTCTCTTTCTTTCTCTCTCTTTCTCTTTCTTTCTTTCTCTCTTTCTTTCTCTCTCTTTCTCTTTCTTTCTTTCTCTCTTTCTTTCTCTCTCTTTCTCTTTCTTTCTTTCTCTCTTTCTTTCTTTCTTTCTTTCTTTCCTTTCTTTCCTTTCTTTCTTTCCTGCAATTGAGATGGAATGCTTTTTTCTTTATTCTCATTCTCTTCTGCAAAATGGTGTCCTTCAGACTTCAGTGAGTTACTGAGGATTTTCTGACCAGCATGACAGTGAAAGAAACATCAGGATCTATGTAAAGGTTTTGAAAAATGTCCACAGGCAGGACTATTCTTCATCATGTGCAAGATGGTAAATTATCCCTTGTCAGTGTCTTGGTAGTGCTCTCTGTCCCAACTCACTCAGTGGTGGCCATTGTCAGGAACAGGATGATGGACTTCCCAGCATGCTCATTTCCATTAGCCCAGTTTACTGGGGATCTCAGGTCTTTGTTTCCACTCTCCTTCCTCACTCTGATTCCTCAAGGCTGGGATGGAGTCAGTGGTAACTAGACTTGAAGCTAGTGGTAGTGAAGAAAAATGAAAAATATGGGTAATTTTATATCCTAATTGGCTTCAGTATACAGAGCAAAATGAGCTGGTTTGCAAGGACAGAAGTAAAGGTAAGATCAGGAATTTCACAAAATCACAGGATTTTCTTGGTTGGAAGCAACCCACAAAGATGATTGAATCCAACTCTTAAGTGAAGGGTGCATACAGGGATCAAACCTACATGTAGTTTTTTCTATTTTTTGCCAGTATGAGCGCCCAAAATCTTGCTTGTGAGTGAAGAGGAAGCATATCTTTTATCAATATGTGTATGTCCAATAATTTAATTTTAGTATACTCAAAATCTAATAATTCTAATCATTGTTAGTTCAGATAGAATCCACGCATGGTAGCCTTTCCATCATTTCCCATCTTTAAGTCAAAGTTGCATGATCTTATATAAATATTATACAGGAAGGAAGGAAAAGGAAGGAGGTAAGACCTAATGCCAAAATGACATGGTAAAACCATAGAAGTTTCAGTTCTCCAGGAAGATAAACAAAACTGTCAGTCAAAACTGTGCTCCCTGCAAAAGCAGGAGCAGCTGTTAGGCATTTGTGGTGAGTGGAAGGTGTCCTCAGTAGCAGTCTGAGGAAGATTCCTGCACATCTCCTCTCCTCAGAGATGAATTGGGATGGGCACACAGAGCCTTACAGACAGCTTTCATCTACTTCTACCTCCCTTAAAATGCCAATGTGCCTGAAAACCCATCTCATGTCCTGAGTACTTCTCCTTCCCTCCAACCTGAATTCCATCTTCACCACTGCCTGCTTGACTTGCCTCACCTTTCAAGCAGGAATCCTGTATTACTATCCTAAACCTTATTCCCCCTCTCCCCAAACAGCTGTGATCTCTGTCCTGGAGCAAAAACTGCTGGAGCTGGAGCAAAAAGTGCTGCGCATCAGCATCTCCCACAGTAGCTCTCCATGTGAAAAGCCTCCCTACCATCTTTCCAGCGGTAGGACTTCCTTCCTGCCATCAGAAAAGCAATTCTCTATGTCACTTGAAGCTTGGATGAGGCACTGGATATCCCATTTAGTCGCTACTAATGATATTTAGAGATTCTGTATATGTCTACCTACTCTGTCACCACTTCCTATGCTCCCTTTAGTACCTGTGTGGGATTATAACACTGTTGGCTTTAAGAGGAGATCATGAGGCAATGGGAGAGGCCACGTGATCTGGTTCAGCTGTAACTTGCTTATATAGATTCCCTGGTACTCCAGTAGTTTGTCAGATTTAATTTTTAGAAATGCAGTGCATTTCAAATAAATACAAATGTTAAACCTAGCAGCACAGAGCAAAATTTCTAGTGCATGAGGATATTTCTGGGATGCAATAAATAAAGTTAGATTGTTAAAATTATTATTATTATTTTAAATTGTTCTGACATGTAGAGAGAAAGGAGTTTAGAGGATAGAAGTTTTATAAAGAAAAAAGTGACAAAATTTTGCACTGAAGAAAAAAGAAGGAAATTATTTTTCCTCTAGAAATAATGTAGTTGACACAGAGTGCACAGTTTTCACTGTTTAAGCAATATATTTTTTATTCCTCTGGTTATTCCTCCTCCATCTTTCCCATGCATCCAGGATGTTTGATAGGTCCCTGTGAGTAGCAAAACCACACACTGTTTCTATGGACTTTCTTAGTCAATCAGATGTGAGTCCTGGAATTTCTGAGCAATTCATTTTCCCAGATTAGATAGCATTTGCTCTGTTCTCTTCCGGTTTGGACCCATTTCCAAATTATTCTCTTCCACTGCTAAGAATCTCACTTGAGTGAGATTTGACACTTCAGTCCTCAGAGTTTTAGAGATGAACTCACAGCTGGTATAAATCTAGAAGCTTCTTCTGTTTATTAACAAGTTTCTGTGCAACAAATGTCTGCAACAGCAGCAAATTAAACCAGGGACTAAATGTCTCTGCTACTGCCATATTCACATTGCTATGAATGGAATGCAATAAATGAAACATAACCTCCCCCTAACCAGCTTATATATTTGTCAGCTTAGCCAAAGTAGCTCATTTCAATTATCAACAAGGTACAAACCCAATTGAAACAGATCATTATAAACTGCAACACAAGTTCCTTTTTAGCTACCCTGTTATCCATCTACACTGTGGCATTCAAATTACTTGAACACAGATACGCCAGCCGATTATGCTGAACCTTCTCTCAATAGTCATGGGTTCTTCTCTTTTATTTAAAATCCTAGGCCTTGGAGTCAGAAAATTGCCATAGAATCTTAGTTTCATCAGGAGCCTTATAGGTGAAAAAAGCAAGAAAGCAAACAAAAGCCTCTAATACATAACCCAATTTCTTTCAAAAGTAAGAAGTCAAGTAAAAAAAATGGAATGTTTTTAAATGTAAAGATTTTCATCCATTCTCAAGATTTCCGGATGCTTTAATTAGATGTCACGCAGATGCCTTATGTCCATGTTAATGTGGGCTGGGTCCAGGGGGTCAGACCCCGTGCTGCCGCAGATGTTCTGGATAGCGGGGTCCCGGGAGGGACTGCTTTGTCCTGGAGATCTCCAGCAGAGTCCCTAGCCACCAGGCTGTCCTAGCAAGCTCAGCCTGAGGTAACCAGGCTGTTCAGCTCTCAGTGTTTTCAGCTCTTAGCCTGCTAGGATTTGCCGTGGCTGGCTCAGGGAAGAAGAGACGAGAAGGCCATGTAGAGGTTCCACAGAATGGTTTAATGCAGGTTCCGTGAAGGGGTGTCCAGTGACACGTCCAGGGGTGTCTTCTGCCGAACTGGGCAGAAGCAGGGGGTTTTATAGGGTTAGTTAGGATTGGCAAACTATCCAATGGTTTAGGGCCAGGGTGAAATAACCTATAGGCTTAGGACATCTGGAATGTAGCCAATAGTGTTACAGAGAGATAAGAGAGGGTCTTGAGGTGGGAAGCAGAGAGCCTAGTCCATGACTAGGCATTTCCTATCTCCAAGCAGCAGGCTCTGTGACTGCAACACCGTGTCTTTTTGTAGTTTGAAAAACTGTAAAATCTAAACAACAAAGAAAAGTTATGTGACAGATATTTATCCCATCACTTAGGTACACTGGATCTGCTTATGCTTCTCCATTCATGCAAGCTGATCATACCCAAAAGCAAACACTAAAGGGATCATAGTATCAGTGATATAGAGCAGTTTGGGTTGGAAGGGACCTTAAAAATCATCTTGTTCCAACTCCTCTGCCATGGGGAGGGACACCTTCAACTAGATCAGGTTGCTCAAAGCCCCATCCAACCTGGCCTTGAACACTTCGAGGGATGGGGCACCCACAACTTCTCTGGGCAACCTGTTTCAGTGCCTCACTAGTGCTTTTGCCCTAGGAAAAACCTGCTGTACACCAGAACAAAGACTTGTCAGAGGAAAGGACAATGAACTAAGCCTGGCAGAAACATGCTAGATGCAATAGCTCCCCTCAGAGCTTTTCAGCATGCAGTGGATAGAATTAAGATTACTCATTTCATGCATATTTTCTTGCAAAATCTTCCTTTTTAACAGAACTGCTCAAGAAACTCTACACACAGACCAAGAGAGGTCCTGTAAAGTGATAACCTTCTTCACAAATCGAAAGATCACGAGGTACTTTATGGTCTCTGCCCATTCGTATTCTTTCCCTGCCAACAATGCCTTCAGCACAGCTATAAATCCCAATAGGTGAGGTCACCAGCTCAGATGAAGAAAAACATGTTCTTATGTACATTTCCCAGTGTCACCCCAGGCAATGTATTTTTATGGCAGGCATTTGGGTGATCCCCAGGAACAGAAACCCTGTTGGTTAAAAATAGTTTTGCAAAAAACCCCAAACCTGTCAGACCCTTACAGGCTACAGAGTTGTACTCCACTGTTACTGCAGAGCTATCAAGTGTGATGATGGCAGCCATTAAATTCAAACCTAAATTCAACTAAAATTCAACCTAATGGTTACTTCGCTGATAATTTTTGGAGTCAGAAACAAGTCTTGAGCAGGTGCCACAGAAAGAAAGGTAAAACATTGATGTTAACATTATTATTTTCTGGAAGGAATGCACATGGTAAATTATGGGCAAGCAAATAATTTTCTCTGAAAGAAATTCCACTTATTTCTTTAAAAATATTAGAGAGGAAGACTTAAAAGTGTCCTTTTAAAATGTAATACCACTTATCCTACTTTCACCTTCTTCTGATGAAACCAGCAAAATAGAACATATCTGAGTAGTCACTCTGAAAAATGACACATCTTTAACTTCTTATATAGCGTTGTTGCTATTTGCAGTATCCAGTTTCAGATTGTTCCTGTCTTTTGAAAATAACATACAGCTGGAAACCCTCTCCTAATACATACCCATTTAGTAGTGGAGCAAGGTTTTGGTTTGAATAATAATTATTGACAAGGTTTAATAATTTTCTCTGCATAAATCCCTTTGGATCTTTTTTCACTGCTTCTGTAGAAAGTTGTCTAAGACAATAAATGCTCATTACTTTGAAATATCTGTGTGTCCTGTAAGCCCTTATGATACTTTTCTTCTGTATTTTTATGCATTTTAATGCTGCCAACAATGCACTTAATACACAGCAGTTTCATGCTCCTTTTTTCTTGGAAATTGTTCATTACATGCTTATGCTACTTTCCTTTTATGATGGAGTTCCATAAGGAACTTTCCTAGAACCAGAAGACAAAACCAGAGGAACTCCCTAAAGTGCCACAATAGCAGGAACTTTCCAAGAAAATTTAGCAGTCACATGTCAAACAGGAAAATTACATTCCTTTTGATTCCAGTCATGTTTGTTTGCTAATCCATTTCTTTTTTGATATTCCAGTCTTCTGTGCAGAATAAAAACAACTTTTAAAAACTCTTGCTGTTAGAAAAAGGTGTTCTATTTGTCCTTGTGAATAAATGAATTATTCTCTTGATCAGCTTTGCTGCAAGGTGATTAACACTCATTTTTTGGGCCAGTAACATGTTTCCAGCATACCAGTTTCAAGTCTGAAGTCTCATCGTCCTGTAAGGCTGTAGGGAGAGTGTTCTGCATGCTGAATCAGAAATCCTGAGTTGCTGAAGGTGACATATTATATTTGTTAGAAGCTGAAGATGTCAGGCTATCGCTCTGGAAAGTCATATTTTCAATATAGAAACACCACATTTGAGGAGGGTTTATGCATCCTTTTAAAGTTTAACTTCTTGGGTTAATTGAAAACTGAGGCATCTAGCTACATGTCTGAAAGGGCACAAGGTTTGAATATTTTAAGCACAAACAATATCTGTAAAACATTTAAAACATTTTTTCTGCAACCTATGTAGCATATGTATAACAGCTAAATTTATTTGGCAGACTGAGATTTACTTCATAAGCTTCAAAACTTTGTTTCCAAAACATTTGGATTTAACATTTCTCAGTGTGTGCTTATTTGGCAAAATTTCTGAAAACTTCAGCTATCATCTACCATGACAAAATTCTAACCTTGCCTAACATAAATGGAGTTCTTCATGCAAAGAAGACAAGAAAAGAGGACCCAAAATAATGAGAATCAAACACACTGGACAGATGTTTTCAAATGTGATTTATGTATGGTTATTCACTTAATTATGATTATTTTAGGGAAAAAGCTGCAATTGTCTACACAGAAGGTGATGTAAAGAATGTCTGATAATAAGAGTAAATCTATCATATAAGTAATTTATTTCAAAATCATGCACTACAGGCTTTTTTTTTTCTTTTAATCAGGACAACTCTGAAATTCAGTTGATTATTTTAATATTTTGCTATTTTTAATTCTAGCTAAAACTTTTGATTGTGTTCATTTTTATGTATTCAATACATGAGTGACTCGAGCCCCAGGGAAAGTGCTAATTACACCTAGCCACACCACATTGTGGGGAAAGTAGATACTGTGGGAGCTTAAACTGAGATTCATGCCTTTATAAACATAGGGTTTACATCATACATAAAATTAGATACAACTTGGACATTCTTATTATAAAAAATCTGCCGAACAATCCTGGTTATCTGTCTGCAGGACAACCTCATTAATGACATCCCACAGAAGAGAAGTGCTGTAACTGAAAGGAAGTCACTTCAAATGAATTTTTCCAGCAGAAGCTATTGCTGAATCATCTTATTTCCTGCATATTGAAACAAATTGAAAGCAAGGACCTTCCCAGTCACAACATATTACTGGAAATTCAGTATTGGAAGCTATTCTGTGCTTTAAAAGTACAAGTAGTGAAAGATGCCTTAACTGAAGGTACTGCATGTGCTGCTCCCTTTTCAGGTGAGATATACAGGAAGGCAAAGCATTCAGATTTATACAGTCGTTTGGAACTGAAGTACATTAAAATGCACGAAGTCTGGAAGAGCATTTGGAGACAGACCTTTAAGTAACCTAAAGAGGAAACTGGAAGTTTGCTGGATTAAACACTTGACAAGAAAGCAAAGTTGTAAAGCCAGCTCTGCTATCCTCATTATGTGTGGGATGTGTGGGATCTTGGAGCATAACTGGCTTTCAGCAAGCTGCAGTGCAGCTCTCTCCAAGCGCTGTGCTGGGAAGCTGTCCAAGGGATATTGACTTCTGGTTTTCTGGATCCAGGAAATAGTACTGTCAAGTCCTGAGGGCAAAACTAATCCTTATTTAATTAAGACTTTTGATTAACTGAGTTTGGGTAAACAGGATGGTAAAGTAACCAAAATATTTTGAAAACAAAATATAGGAACTGAGAGGCAGGTCCTCATCCAGCTACTTGGCAGTAGAGATACACTCAGTCTCTCTGCTCTTGCAGCTTCTGGGGATAAAAATGCAGATTCCTGGCTGCAAAGGGATTGGTGTGAGCAGAGGTGGGAGAACATTTTGGTAGAATTTGTGTAAGGCATCTATCAGCAATGTTTTATAGCATTGGCTTTTCTACCAACTGCGTTAGAAAAAAAAAATGAACCTCTGTACTTGGTCTGCTTGAGATGAAGATAATTTTCATAGCAGCCTGGAGAACACAGTTTTGGATCTGTGACCAAATCACTGTTGATAACACATTTTAGCTATTCCTGAAAAGTGTTTTTCCAGTGCCAAAGCCTTTTCTTTTTCATACTCTCCCTTCCCCAGTAGGCTGGCAGTGGACAAGAAGTTGTGAGGAAACACGATCAAGACAGCTGACCCAAGCCAGCCAAAGGGCTGTTCCAACCCTATGTTGACATGCTCAGCTATGAAACTCAGAGAAATACAAAGAGTGAGATGTCTGACATTTGTCTTCCCAAATAATCATTGCATGCAATGAAGCTCAGCCTTCTGGAAACGGCTGAACATTCACCCACTGATGGGAAGTAGTGAATGAATGCTTTATTTTGCTTTGTTTGCTTGCCTTTTATTTATTAAATTGTCTTTATCTCAATCTGTAAGGGTTTTTTTTGCTTTTGTTCTTCTGACTGTCTCTTCCATCCCTCTTGGGAGGGAACTGGGTGGAGCTTACCAGCTAGCTTGGGTCAACCCACCACAATCTTGCAACAAGGCCGTAACAAGTTCTCTCTGCCTCTCCCTCCTAACCTTCACGTTTAAACATTTTTCCCTTTCAACTTCTACAAAACATGTTCAAGAGATACTCAGTAATGGACCATAATAAGAAGCATGTAAGTATGCAGATACATACTTAATTCAGGGGCACAATTGTGAGGACACATGCAAACGAGGTGCTCAGAAATTACGACTGGCATTTTTTTGAGTGAGCTGGTCCTTTGATTCTGAATTGTCCAAATGTTATTTAATACATGTGATGTAACTGCTCTGGTTGTGTGGCTGACCTCTTTGGAACACCGTGCCAAAGGCTGTCCTCAGTGGTAGCCATGCAACCATATTGATTTCCGTGCGATTGCACAGGCGTGTTTGCAGACACAAGATCACCTCAGTGGCATGCCCTCCTCCGCTGCAGAATCACCCACTGTTTAGGTCTTATTTTTGTCATCAGAGCCGGCTGCTGCTTGCATAACTAATGTGTCAGTGTATGAGTGATTCTGTTCTCCAGTCTCTACGAAGGCATGTTGTCCTTAGTCCACATCAGGTCATCCCAGGAGGACTTTCTCCTAAATCTCTTCCTTTGCTTCCTCACTCATTAGCTTATCAGAATCCCCTTTCCAATTCATCAGATAAAATTTGATTATTTTATTTTACAACAAAAAAGAATTAATTTAAAATGGAAATGATGGAGAAATGTTTTGAGGCACTACCAAAGCTCTTTGACAAAATTTTTGGAAGAGCTTAGTGCTCAGATCATTCTGAACTGTCATGCTCCACAGATAGAAAGGCCATATGCAAAAATGTGAGGTGAATAGGCCCTTTATCCAAGAAACATGTTGATTCTTAAGGAGGGTGACAAAGGTCCCTGCTCCAGGACCCACAGAGGACTGAACAGACCCCCACTCCACAGACAGCAAGGTGCTGTGTACTAACACACACTTAATAGGTGACTGTCCTAAGGAGGGACACATCATGCATCCAGCTCTGGAGTTCTCAGCGCAGGAAAGACCTGGATCTGTTCAAGAAGGTCCAGGTGCGGGTCACAAAGATCACGAGAGAGCCGTCACCTCTCCTGGGAAGAAAGGCTGAAAGGGTTGGGATTGCTCAGCCTGGAGGAGAGCAGACTCCAGGGATTCCTTTTAACAGCCTTTCAGTACCAAAAAAGGGCCTATAGGAATGATGGGGGCAGACATTTTTACAGGGTGATAGGACAAGAGGCAATGGTTTTAGTCAGAAAGAGGGTAGATTTAGACAAGATGCAAGGAAAAAGTGTGGGTGGTGAAACACTGGAACAGGTTTCTCAGAGAGGTGGCAGATGCCCCATCCTTGGAAACATTCGAAGTCAGGCTTGATGGGGCTCTAAGCATCCTGGTCTAGTGAAAGGTGCTTCTGCTCATGGTAGGGGGTTTGAACTAGATTACTTTTGATGGTCCCTTCTAACCCCAAAAATTCTTTGATTCTCTCCATTCCTAGGAGTGGCTAAACAGGCCTGTGCTCCCAGGACTGACACACATCGATTTTTCAGGAGTGTTAGAGAGGTCTCACCACCAGTTATTGTTATCACAGTATGTCACCACTCTCAGACTAAGAGTGTCACCACTCTCTTCCTCTCAATTCCCTGCTCCTTGGCTAGTACTTTGTGCTATTACAATACCCAGCCATCTCTTCAAAATGTCTTTTCAAAATACACCTGAATGCTTTATGCTCAGTCTGAAAATGAAGGAAAATTTTAAAAAGAACTTTATTTCTTTAGGAATTATGCGTCACACTGTATGTCCTCAGCAGCTTTAGTGATCTGTTGGAAGCAGAAGAATAAAAAACAGCAGTGAGGAGAAAATTTTAATACCCATTAGCATCTAGCATCCACCTTATAACCCATGAGACACAATTTAAATAATGGATACTTCTAGCTCAGTCCTCATGGCCAGACTTCTTACTCACCCAGCTATGCAGAACAGCAGGGATCAGTGTTGCCAGGGAGCCAGTTAACAGCGTCTTGCTACAGTCACAGCCTGGGACATAGAGTGCAGCAGGCTGCAGGCTGCTTTAATAAACTCACAGCACACTGTACCAACAAAAAAGCAGCGGCTCCAGCCCCGTGTCAGCCCTGCCAGTTTACTCCAGTAGGTATCAGGATCAAGAGACTATTGGCACTGCCAGTGCTGACTGTATGCATCAGAGCAAGCAGCACCAGCCTCATGGCCTTTTGCCTGACAGGAGCTATGAAATCCTCTGGGTAATGAGATGTTGAAGATGAGATATAATTTTGTCACTATGTCATCAAATCACTTTGATGGGATTTTAATCAGTTTTTGACTGGCTTTCTGCCTGCAGGATTCCTCAAGGGCATTCTCTTCCATTCTTTGCCTTTGTATGGGCAAGCTGGGTTTCCCACATCATAGCTTGAGTCCTAAAGTAATAAGATGCTGACTTTCAGAGGCAGTTACTGTTGTCTAGGCCCAAGTCACCTGTTCTCAGGGAACAAAGTGAACTAAGACCTATATGAGAGTGTTGGAATAAGGGAAGTAAGCTTCCATGGGAAGCAGAGGACAAAAATAATAATTCCATTAGGTTCATTTTTCAGAAAGTCTTGATATTTTGAATCAATTAAATCAATTTCAACTGTTCGAAATATTGATATGTATTCTTAGTAAAACATACAAGTTGCATACCAAATCGGTGTCAACCATTTCATTTTCAGAGGAACATTGATGTTTCACTGAGACTGGAGATGTTACTTTTAGAAAGTAGCTGAAAAGATGAAAATAAGTCTATTCTTGGAGGAAAATAACTCCAGAATAATTTTAGACAACCTGCTCTAGGCTGGGTTGTGAAGACAAATTTTAAAAGGTAAAGGTCAGGTAGCAGATATTGTCTGTGTTTGCCTCAGACTATGCTTAGCATCTGTGGATAATAGGCAACAAAAGTCCAAATTGCTCCAAGCTAATTTATGTCAACAAATGAAGCATAGGCATCCAGCACATGACCCAGATGAAGCAGCTCTCCAAGGATAGTGCTCAGAGCTAGTTACTGTCTCCTGCCCTCAGCATTTCCCAACCAAGGGATGCACTGCTGACCTTTGTCTCTCCCTCTCCATCATCAAAGGTTACAACTTGCTCCTTTCTGTGGGTTTACATGGTAATAAAATTGCCTGCACTTGGAAGTGTTAAATCATCCTGATCATAAATCCTAAAAGAGGTGTTTTCCACAACCATGATAATTTGCCAGAAATGAGAATGAATGGGTAGGGATGGATTGAGGGTGGGAGCCACCTGAGCCAGGTGCAATAAATAGAATAGGCTTTCTTCTGTACTCTCGTCTTGTTCCTTGGATTGAGACCTAGCCAGAGTGAGCAGCTGGGTTTCTGTAAGAACACAGTCCTGTTGAAGATCCTGAGGTGGGGTATTTTCCTAGGATAAATAAAAAACTTTATTTGCTATCTATATTATGTGGCTGGGTATGTAAGAACAGCAAAAACAAAGGCTCCTATCCCTGAACAGGAATTTGCAAGATCAAGACCAAAGTAATCTTGGGGGGGTACATTTCACATGGCTGTCATTCTATTGCCTGAATAGCTGTTCAGGGACTTATAGGTCACAACGGACTATTCTGCTTGTCTTCCAGTAGCTCAGTTAGAAGAGCATGGGTCTTATGTAAGGCTTATGCTATATTTGCTGTGTTGGTATAGATATGTTCTAGCTCTGATATCCTATTTGCAACTTATTATTAAGGTGAAAATAACATATGAGTCATCTATGTACATTTGCAGCCCAGAAAGCCAATTGTGTACTGGGCTGCATGACAAGGACCAGCGATCAAGGGAGGGGATTCTGCTCCTCTATTTTGCTCCTGTGAGACCCCACGTGCCTGCTGTGTCCAGTTCTGGGGCCCCCAGCATAAGAAAAACATGGGCATGGTAGAGCAGGTCCAGAGAGGAGCCACAAAAATTATTTGGGAACAGGAGCACCTCTCTTGTGGAGACAGACAGAAAAAGTTGGGATTGTTCAGTCTGGAGAAGGGAGCCTACAGGAAAGAGGAATAGGGACTTTTCACAAGGCTATGTACTGACAGGGAAAGGGGCTTTTAATCTGTAAGAGGATAAATATACATTGGACATGAGAAATTTTTTATGAGGGTAATGAGATACTGGCACAGGTTGTCCAGAGAAGTTGTGGATGCCCCATCCCTAGAATTATTCAAACCCATGTTGGATGGGGCTTAGAGCAACCTACTCTACTAAAAGATGTTGCTAGCCATGGCACTGGATTTGGACTAGATGATCTTCAATGCTACCTTCCAACACAAACCATTCTATGATTCTAGTTCACTTCTCCTTAGGCAACTAATCCTGTCTCCAGTCTAGCTCCTCATTGTTTTGATGGGGGAAATGACTTAACCATCATTTGAGTCTTGGTACAGGTAGGAACACTGTAAAGGTAAAAGGAAAATACAGATTTGAGGACATATGAAAGGACAAGAATATCTATGAATGGAGTGGTGTTTTCTGTGGATGAATATGATGTGGTTTCAATCACACATAAAGCAGATCCTGTCCTACATACAGTACAATTCAGCTGTCCCTCCATTCAATGCAACCCCTTGTGGAACTGCTCCAATTTACCCCAGAGAAGAACCATCATGCAGTTGCATCAGCCCAATGCTGGCAATAAGCTGTGCCCAATGGAGCAGTAAGTTGTGACTCAGAGGCACGAAAAAATTACTAGAGAAGAAAATTCATATTATCTATAACCTTGGAGAAAAATCTGTGCTAGATTTTTTTAGATAAGCTCAGAAACTGGAAGTCCTTTATCCTGAAGATGGACTTAAATGAAGGCTGCCACTACATTTAAGAAAAAGGGTTATCAGTGATCTTATATGGAAAGGTGAAATTAATTTTCATTTTATGATGAGAAAAAGCTCTTCATTTGCTGTCTCAAGAAGGCCAGTAGAGCAGTTCTTAGAGCAAACCCTTATACCTCTCAAGCTCTTATCACACAGGCATTTTACTGCTATTCATTACATGTAAATGTCTCTTTGTCCCAACACAAACTTGCAGCTGTCAACACAGCCAACACTACCAGGAAATGAATCTGTCTGAGAAGGAAACGTTGCAAGCTATCAAGTCCCCACAATGTGCTAAAACATCCGTAGAGGCAGGCTGCCAGGAGTTTATTATAAACTATGGACCATATGTTCTTTTTGGCTTCCATAGTTTTGAACAAGGAAATGTGTCATCAAATAATCCCGAAGGGAAGGGAGAATGAACTGTGCAGGGGAAGAATCATAATGATAGTTCACTGGGATGGTACCCCAATGTCTGCTTTCCTGAAGAGTGTGAAGGCTTAAAAGACCAATAGAGATATAAAAAGGGGATTGTTACTAGAGTGTGGATAGGAATAAAGTTGGCAGGAACTCCACCATACGGCAAACTCGGGAGATGTGATGGGTGTCTGAGGAAAAGCTGCTATCATTCATGCTGGTTCCAGAAACAATAACTTTCTAATGTATGTATCACATACATACTAGTCAAGAGAAGTGTGTCCAGCCATGTATGTGTCACAAAATTCAAGATGAAGCAGACAGGTGACCCCACTACCCAGGTTTGCTGACCATGCTGTTGAACAAGCTGCACATATATGCAGTGTAGATCCTATTGGTGTTAAAAAAGAAGTGAGTCTGGTAAAATAGATCCACATAGAAAGGAGACTGAACTCAGTCTACATCAATCTTCACCATCTCAAGCTGGTAACATTTCTTTACAGGCTAATGTTTTCTATGCTGATACTGGACAGTGCAGGTATCCCTGCCTCTTTCACCCAACTCCTGCTGTTGCAGAACACTGAACACCATGGGCTGTGGCATATTTTTCTTCATTTACCTGACAGCTGATGTCACCACTACCCAGAATTACTCTCACAGTTCAGTGCAGTGCCCTTTAGAGCTTGAAAACATGTTGACAAGCAGACACTAAGAATGAATCAGAAGTGCCTCAGGTGAGGAGTCCAATGAAAACATTGTGGGACATGGTAGGAAGCTTCAAGCATATGCTTCAAGCAAGGCAAGGTTAGAGCAGAAGCTGAGTATGTTCTTGCAAAGATGAGGTTGGCTAATTGATGGCAAAACAGAAGCACAGTTATGAAAGACAAATAAACCAAAAGATATTTCACTGAAGCACGTGACCTAATTAATAGGAGGTAGATTTAGACTAGATATAAAGATGAAACTGTTTACAATAAGGGTGATGAGACCCTGGATCAGATTGCTCAGAGGTGCCCTGTCTCTGGAAATGTTCAAGGTCAGGCTAGGTGGGGTTTTGAGCAACTTGACCTAGTTGAAGATGGTCCTGCTCATTGTAGGCAGTTGTGATTAGATGACCTTTAAAGGTCCTTTCTAACCCAGCTATTTCATGACTCTGTGATTCTGTCTGAATCTCGTATTTTATCTTAGCTGCTCCATAGGATTTTGCTCTAGGAGGATTCTCGATGCAGAGGAAACGGATTCTGCAGCACCTCCTCCTCTGGGGTGAATTAATTTAATTTTCCCCAAATTGAATGTGTTTAGTTTACAGCAGTAATTGGTAAGAAATTCTTCTGTCTTTATCTTGATCCACAGGCTTTTTTATTCCTGTTCTTCCTATTTTTTACACTTTTCCACTTCAGTCCTAGTGAGGTAGAAAGTAAGCAAGCAGCTGGGGGAAGAGTTAAGTTGTTAGCCATGGCAAACCCATCACAGTTTAGCATCCCTACGTGGCATACACATGACAGACTTAACCAATTGTGTATTTTTTTCTACCTTCTTCACTGTCTCAGCTTCCAACATTTTTGGATTCTCTTCTGAATTAAAATTATGTCAAACTTAAGACCTCGTCTGAAACCTGCAGTTCTTTGTGTTCACCTCTGACATTCTGGAATAAATATCAGCAGTCCTAATAAACAAACAAACAAACAAACAAATCTGCTTTAGTATAAATACTCTTAAAAATTCATTCATTGAAAACATCCAGCAAGTCTGTACTTTGAGTTTGTGCCTATAATTTATTTGGTGGTCTCACAACAAAGTTGTGCTGTTTGAAATCTAAATACTTTAACTTTGCCCAGTTAAAATAGCATTGGCACTTCAGTTTCTGTGTGTGCTGTAGAAACCAGGATAAGGGATTGCTGTTCATTTCTTCCATATGTGCATGGTGCTTGATTAATCTCCATGATGTGAGCAAGACTTCCCTTGTCCTCTGGAACACACACAGAGAGCACAGATAGAGTGTCATGCCATGGCCTAGAAGGGACATGTACATCTTGTAGTCAGATATTGTTCAAGCTTCTAACATTCCTCTTTCCTGCACATGAAAATCATATATAAATGCTGCCTGGGGATAGTTCAACGTGATGCTTTTATTTCAAACTTAAATTCCACAAGTATATTCTAACTAAGCATGACTAGGCTAGGAAATTCCTTTCTGTCTCTTGATTCTCATATACTCTGCCTCAGAAATGTACTACTTCTTTGTTTTCCTGTATTGGAACTAATAGAATCAACACGGTGCAGCTGTGAGAGTGACTCAGCAAAATAGCTGTGGATCTTCATGCACATGACATCCTGTGACAAAAAGAATCTCACATTTTGAAGATTTAAAATGTCTTAGTTTCATTACTTTCTTTCCTCAAGGGGAACTAACATCACTTTGAATAGGAAACAGTAAAACTGAAATTTAACTACACTAATCTGTCAAGATGGCAAACATGAAAATTATATCAAGAATATGTTACACTTCAAATTCTATTGAATTCACAATTATTTTCATACTTCCCAGGCAAGATTTAGGAGTTTCTAAAGCAAGGCTTGAATGCAAAACATATGGCAGATGAAATGATGCTAATAACAATGGGGACTAACGAGAAGAGAAATGTTTTGATAACAAGCATATTTTACTTTGTGGGTTTTTCCTGAGGATTAAGGAAGAAACTTGGAATTTGAGATCTGGTGGAGAAACTTGATAGAACTCCCTCAGGATCTGAGTTTTAACCTCTAAAAGTCCAGGGTGAATGGACTGCCTTTTACATTTATGGAAGAAAACACAACAATGATTGATGGAATTATCAGTTCTTATTGGGCTTTTAGTTTGCTTTGTGTGGTATTCTTTATTTATTTATTTGTTTTGTTGGGTTGTTGATCTTTTTTTTCAGAGAGCCTTGAGAGTTCAATAAGGCCTCACAAAACCAGTAAGATTTGCCTGCTTGAAAATATATGTCTGAAGTGGCCTAAGTTGGTTAAGTTTTCATCTGCAGCTCTTTCTGCCTCTACAGAAATGCACAAGAGTTTCTAGATGTTTAACAGACCTCTTTCACATATGTTCCCTCATATCACCTCAAAGAAAGATACACAACCTCCACTCAACTCTGTTGCACCAAAGTTCCCAATTTCCAGATATTTAACTTCCATTCTGCCATGTGGCAGAGTAAAAAGACAGCCTGCAAACAAGCTTTGATACAAATTCATTCTGACTTCGAGTTAGCTAACAATCTGTGCTGAAAGAAAGAGACACTAGCAAGAAGAGTTTTCCCAGACCTTTTATTTTAGGTTATTGGGGCTGGTGGGGCTTTAGCATTTGGACAGGCTAAGGATAGAATTTGATTCCAGATCTAATGGTCTAAATCATTAGATTGGGAAGGGACCAGCCCGGAATTCAGCTTGGGTGGCAGAACACAGTGGATAGCTACCATGTGCAAAACTTGAGGATTTTCAGCTGCTATGTGTATCCTAATCTTCCCTATCTCTGATGTTCCCAGGACTGTTTTCTGGGATGAAGACTGATGGGCACAATCATTGCCTGTCATTCAAAATATTTTGCAATGATCCTGAGCCCTTGCTGAGGCCAGTACCACCCAGATTGGTTATTGGTTAAGAGAGTGTTCATTGATCTTGGCCAGAGGTTTCCCAGTCCAAAGGTCCAGGGCCCCATCATATTCCTACCTATTGTTTAAATCACTGTAAGTAGACTTAGCCAGTGAGTTCACTTTGGGGAGTGCCCTTGCCTCTCATTGCTTAGGAAGGTAACTCTGTGCCCATGGTCATTTCTGTACTCATGTTCACACTCCCACTTCTTAGGCTTCATGGGCAAACTGCATCGAACTCCAGGATAAAGACAAACACCATCCAATACTCATGTGAAATACTCATGTGACTTCCTTAGGAAAGTGTACCTCTGAATAGTCCAAGCAAAGCCACCGTTGTCCCTGCATGCCAGCACCCCAAGCTCCTTTCAGCACCAACCGTCTAGTCAATGGTTTCCAAATTTCTGGGGTACCTCATCAACATTTGTCAGCTTATATTTCTTCTACCTTTGATATTCTAGTCCATCATGAACTTAAAATCTATCCTCATTAAGTGCAAAGTCCCGCACGTGGGGAAAACTCCATGTACCAGTATATGCTGGAAAGCATCTCAGCAGGAAAGAGCCTTGGGGCCCTGGTGGACACCAAGCTGAGCATGAGCCAGCAATATGTCATGCAAAGAAGGCAGATGGAATCCTGGGTTGCATTAGGCCAAATACTGCCGGCTTGTTGATCTCCTCTACTCAGCCCCACCTGCAGTATTGTGTCCATTTCTGAGCTCCTCAGTACTAGAGAGTCATGGGCACACTGGAGCAAGTTGAACAAGAGGCCACAATGATGATTAAGTGGCAGGGGCACTTCACATATAAGGAAAGGCTGAGAGAGCTGGAGCTATCAAACCTGAAGAAGAGAAGGCTCAATGGCTGCCTTAAAGGAAGATGCAAGGAGATCAGAGACAGGGGTTTTTTCAGTGCTGTCCACTGATCAGAGGAGATTGGCACAAAATGAAACACAGAAGGTTCCCTCTGAATATCAGGAAATACTTTTTTTACTGTGATGGTAACTGAGCACTGACAGATTGCCCAGTGAGGCTGTGGAATCTCCATTCCTGGAATTATTCAGAAGTTCACTGTATAAAAGTGACTTCGGGAATTAGCTGTAGTTAGTCTCGCTGTAGCAGACTAGATTATCTCCAGAGATCTCTTCCAGTCTCAACTATTCTGCGATTCTGTAAACATCTGTAAGCCTCTCCTTCAAAATGCTACCTTATAAAGGCCCCACTGAGTTGCTGCCTATGGACACATGTGGCTAATTCTATGGTTATTTGTAGCAAATTCTCATCATGTCGTGGTGATTTTTTCCAGACTCAAAGGCTGCCCAGAGGAGGCTTAGTCCCAGTTAGGCTTGTCTTGTAGTGAAAAATTCACTTTCTGTCTCCTAGTGACATTCAGTTGAGGTTTAGACACTGAAAACTAGTCACAGGGTAGGTATTTAAAATACTGCTATAGATGATGGAAACCTTAATCCTCGTTCAGTTGCCTCGACATGGTGTGTAATGTCACTGGAATTTCGTGGGAAAGACACCTGCACAGGGCTGTTTACCATGATAAATAGCCATGATAAGGAAATCCATATATTTTTAAGGAGGTGATTGGAGGCTCAAATGGATCTGCAGGTGTCTGGGTATATGAATCCCTACACTAATCAGTACAATCAAGAGTAGAGTAGAAGGCAGTTTGGTAGAGATCAGCTATGAGGAGGGCACTCCAGATATTCACATCCAGACTTGAGTGCCTGTAGTTAGACTCAGCTGCACCGTATTCACAATGTGTTCATGGGGTTGGTAGCTCTGTCATGGTACCTATAGCATACCTACGCATTCCTGAAAGGCTACCAAAAGATCAGAAAGAGTATCTTGGCTTGTTTATCTTGATCAATTGGCATCTGTCAAAGTAGTCAGGACAGTTAGATTTCTGACTGTAAGTAATGGTATTGCAATGAAATGCAGTTTGGGAGAAGGTACACCAACCTTTATGAAGCCTCTGTTAATAAGGATATATCCTTGTTTAGGGAAGAACAGTTTTCAGGAGTCAGAGGTGGCACAGCTTGTTATACCTGCTTATTGCAAATGTGTGCATAAAAGCATTCTTGAATTCCAAATACATCTTCCAAAAGGTGAAGAACTGTCTCTGTGTACCCTCACAGTGAAAGCTGAGCACAGGCCAAAGCAAAAGCATTTTCTTTGTGTAGGAGGAAACCTAGGCCAGTGATACAGAATTACCTCCCACACTTTGGCTGGTATGTGTCACACTTTGAAAAGGGTATTAAACATTAGATGAGACAACAGAGAAACTTTCAGTCAACTGGCATTTTATTCTGCTCTGTCTGCACCCCCTACACTTCTCTGAATGCCATTCCAGTATTTCCCTTTTGGCAAAATTCTAAGTTTGTTAAATCTTCCATTGATCCAGTGAAGTTCCTGCAGTTCTCCTTGTTCTGAAGCTGATGCCTTGATTTCTCTGTCAGGGTTGTGTGGGAGCACTGCTCTCCACATTCCACTGGCTTCCTTCCCACACCTGGCCTTCACCTTAGCATGAGCAATCTGGGTGGTGTCCCGCATGTATGCCGAGATCCTGTGATTGCAAACTTTGATTCAGAATGCAGGAGAGTTCAGCCTTGAAAGTGAGATCTATATGGTGCAGAGGGTAAGAGCATAAGTCATGTTCTGCCTTGACCTGTTGACCATCTGACCTAATCCTCCGCCTCAAGAGAGCATGTGAGCCTGGCCTGTGCAGTTAGTGATTTAAAGGTATTGGTGATAAATCCCTGTGTTGTCCTTTTACTTTCTCTTTATGTGCTTGCTTTCCAAGAACTTGCCTTTTGGACCTCCCATATTTCTACCTGCAGGGTAGAGCCATACGCATGAAGTCTAAGGGCAGAATAATTTCCAGGTCAGCTAGTCTAATAAAGATAAAAAAAAATGACCTGATTCCTTCACCTCCTGGTTAAGTCCAAACCTGTATATTACGATAAGCTATTTCATCACTATTTCATTGCAGAAAAAAAGTCTATATCCCATACCCCAGGGAGAATATGAACAAACCCATCCTCCTTGCAGCAAATTCCGTAAGCCCACATCAGAATGCTAATCACACTATATGCTTTTCCTTTCTTGGCTTTGGCTAATCCCTGGTTATTAAGAGAAATGCAATTAAAAACAAACAAACAAAAAAATAATCTAGGCCTTCCAAAGGCAAGTACTGCTGGGGTAAAAATCATTTATGCTAGTGAAACTGAAAACAAAATTTGTCCCATTCTTATCCTTTTTCTCCCATCAGCCTCCCACTTCTGTGTTTCATTTATTCTCTTCCTCCTGCTGCAAGGTTTTCTTTAAATCATATCTTCCCTCAAGGCTTTGCTATGTGTCTTTTCAAAAAACATGTTGTGTTTGAATTCTTCTGGTGCATTATAATTGTCTGAATGAGGTAGCACATTTATCATGACCCAGACCCTGTCTTTTAACTTGAAGTGGAGAAGTGGGAAAATTTATAACACTATGGAATTATTTACAAGTTTAAGCTCTGTGCAATTTTTTTGTCCTCTGATAAATATGATTTTTGTTCTCATTAATGATCATGGCAGCATGTCACAGTTATAACCAGTTATTTTACCTTCTGATTACAGCAGCACCTCTTAGCCATAGATCTCAAAAAGGTTTGCAGTCTTGTAGTACTCCATTTAAGAGACAGGTAGTTTATTAATGGTTTCTGAAAGACGCTGAACTTCAGTGTTTTACTGAAGATTTATCAGCAACCAGAGTAAAACCTAACTCAACATCCCTTGTTTATTTATGAGCAACTTTTAGTGAGATTCAGCTCAGAACTAATTTCAGGATTGGGATGTGCTGTTGAGTGCAGAGACATGCTGATTTAGACCAAAGCCTTGTATTAATACAATAGAAGTCAGGTCAAATGAATCACAGTGTTGGTTGCCATGTCATTACTGAAATTTGGAAAGTTTTTTTAAGGCAGAAAGAAAACTATAAAGGATTTAGTATGCTTCTCTTCCCTAAGTCAGAGGGCCAGTGTTGCATTGCTAGTGTGCCCACAGGCTGGGCTGGTGCTGTGTGCTGCACAGGAGCAGCACACGGCCTGACTGCCTTCTGCAGTCAGCTGAGCTGACCAGCTGAGCACACTACTTCATCTTTCCTGCCCTCTGCCCTGCACAGACCTCCAATTGTGCCCCAAATTCCCCTCTCATGGTGTGTCTCAGGGTGTGCAACACAAACCCTGGGCTTCCCATTGTGGAAGCAGCTTCCTACTGGGCTGAGACCCACAGCCTCACATCTACTATGGATCTAAACAGGGAAAAAACACAGGTGAACTGAGCAAGAATTATGGTTTGGGGTCTTCAAGGGACTCATCCCATTGAACTTGGAAGAGACACAGGGCCTAGGGCTGTGTAGCCTTTCTCCCTGGCTTCATGGCAAGATACTCTCTCAGTTTTATATAGCAAGGCAGATGTGTTCTGTGATGCAGATGTAGCCAGACAAGAGTATATAAGCAAAGCACAGAATTTTATGTATTGATTTACATATCCTGAACATAGCAGCTCTTTAGAGAAAGGCCACAGGAACATTACTTGACCCAGCTCTGCTCTGCTCCAAAGTTGCTGAAGATGACCAATATTTAATCAACTCAGAGAGTAAAACTGGTGGGATGAGAAGAAAAATATTACCACAATTTTAGAAGAATAAGGATGTGCTATTTAACTGAGATACTGTACTTTTATGCTTTCTGAGCTTTTCTTGCAATTTAAAAGACATTTTAAGCCTGTGCAAATGTGATGTGGATACTTAACCAAGAGTAGAACCCTCCACAGTTTGAACTGAGATAGTACTGGCTAAGTCAGTGCCTTAAGCAACTAAATTTAGTATGAATCTAGTTCAATAAACACAAAAATATAATCAAATTTTGACTGAAATTGTGTGGACTGATAACTCACTAACTGCATTTCATATTGTTAGGTCAGTATCAGCTGCAAGGCAAGTGAAATTGCAGGGTTCTTTTGAAATCATATTAATGAATAAGTGAAGGATGTTCTTATCTCATACATGAATGATAATTTCATGGTGAGGGAAAATTGTACATCCTATTGCTCTGCCTCACACTGCTGGCTAATCAGTACTGATCACACTGGGGATTCCCATGCACTGAAGTGCAACCAGCAGCAGATGAACTTAGATGGAAGGACAGGATCTGGGTTATTTCAGGAGTATTTCCTTTTTCAGCTAATATCAGCATTACTGAAATTCACACGGGTCAAATTTTGTTTTCTAATGAGCCAAATGCAGATTGCTGCAGTTGTCACAGCAGCACAAAACTGTCCAGGCCAATCCTTTGCTCCACATGGGATATGAGTGAAAGACAGCTTCAATAAACTGTTAATGTATTCACTCTCCAGACAGGTAAAATCATAACTAATCTCATGCTCACAGCTGCTACTTTGAGAGCGTACCATGCAGCTGTAATTTGATCTGATAACCACCATACAGAGGAGGTGATAAAGACCTGCAGAGAGTCACAGGTGCTGTGAAAGGAAGGGGTCAGGCTGAACAGACCCCTCATTGAGAAGGGTGGACCCCATGACAGGAAAGGCTCTGTGCATTGTGGGCAGGGGGGTATCTGAGGACAGGCAGGGCAGTCTAACATTGTCTGCACTCCCGGGAGCCTGGCTTTGCACGGAGTGTCAGCCAACCCTCTGAGTGTGAGGGACCAACCTTGCCTAAGGGATGAGGTGCTCGGAGGCAGCTCTGCTGATAGATGTAGACACGAAATAAAACACTTCTTTGTCAGGAAAGGTTTCATTACACCCATGGCAGCATTCTCACTGCAGTTTTTAGTTTGCAGATCTTTTCTACAAAGCTGGACTTGCCAGTGTGTTTTCTGAAGGGTTTCTTCTCTCTGGCAGAGACATAAATATCTTCAGGAAGTATATTACATTTGTTCCCAGTGGTGAATACGCTTTTGTGCATAAAAAATCTTGTCTTTTATGTAATTTTTCTATTAACACTGCATTTGTAATTGTGCTTTTTAGTACATTGTTATTTCAACTCATTTATTGTCCCTTCCCTACTGAAAGGGGCAGGGGAAAGGGGGTGGCTTGCTTGGAGTTCAGTTTGCCTGCTGGGGCTAAACCCAGCATGTTTGATTGATGCCCAATGCAGGGATTGAGGGAGAAGTTGGAATAACATTTTGATTGAAGTGTTTGTGTACTGGGTACAGAACTCCCTGATTACAGTGCTCGATCTGTTCGTGTGGGTGTGGTACCTAGCCAAAGTATGTATTCCTGTATGTGCTCCTCCTGATAATATTTGTCAAGGTAGGGAGAGGGCTTTGGTGATGTACTGTGTGACCTCAGTTTATGATTTGATAGCATCAAGGACAATGAGAGTCATTTGGGATATGAATTCAGTGTTGTTTGCCTGTCCTGGCCTTGGCTGCTTCCTTTGGCAGTTTATTAATAATAGTACCTGCTTCATGGGGAGAACAGGAGAGGATGACTTTACCCAGCCTTTCACCCTCTTAATCCTTGTTCAGGTCTGCTACAATGGCTTTTGAGAATTTTGAATTCCCTTTAGATATTAAGGACAGCACAACCTTGCTGCTAAATCTGCAATGTCTCTCTGTATGGTCTACACTGTCTGTAGAGTCAGACCAGAAATTTCTAGGGAAATTGTTCAGAGACCTGGCCCATGGGTGGATAGTCCTGAGTAGCGTGAAAGGTGAGAGAAAATGGGCCAGCTTTTGAAGTATTCTGCTACGGTGATTTGGAAGTTCACTTCTGAACAAATACAGGACCCTGATAAAATGGCAGAATATTTGAAAGAATGGCAGTTATGGCAGTTCCAGAGAGGCGTGAAGCTGTGCTGGGCCCTGGCTACTGCCTATCACACACTGTTTGTTACTGTACAGCACCTTCAGCGGAGGGGAAGGAAAGCAGACCAACAAGAATCATGGCCACTGACACTGCAGCCGAGACAGAGAGAAAACCCATGCCAGTAGCAGTTGCCCCTGTTAAGAAGAAGAAATCTAAGACCAAATCAATTTCTGCAGGGAGTGATGAAGGGGAAGTAGGATCTTCAAAACCAGTGGAAGAAACAGGACAGGATCAGAGATTGTCACGCAATCCCTATGCCTGGGGGAGCTTTGCCAGTGCTGGGATATCGTGGCCAGTGGTGTGGCACCAGAAGGTAGTGAAGCCAAACAACTGGGATTCATCTCCTGAGATGCTGGTATTGACCAGGGAATCAGGAGAAGACCAGAGACTTTCAGCCTCTGTAGACAACTCTTGCCAAGTGTGAGGGCAAGATACGTATGCAAAGATGAGCATTTAGTACACCACGAAGGGTGGAACAACATGGCACAAGTTATCTGGTATCTTAGAGAATCAGCTGTGCCGGAGATAATCTTTTCAGATAACGAACAATTCCCTGATAATCCAGACAGTGTCCACTGCACAGAAAACATGAGACAGAAATTTGCATGGGATGTGGCAGCATCATATGCCAACGCCTTGGGAGTGATGTCATTGAAGGAGGGAGAACAAAAAGTGGAAACTTGTTGGCAAAGTCTGGATACAGGAAGAAACTATCTCTTCCCTGTTAAGGGCCTACATCTCTTCCATGGAAAGATTGATCAAGAATTTCCAGAATTTAAAAGAGGAAATTTAAGAGGACCACAGGAAACTTAGAGAGGAGATTAAAGAGGAATTTTTCCATGCTCTACCAGTACAGACCAGACGCTGCTATTTAAAGCAGGTGCCCCCCCATTCAAGAGAAAGGGTACACTCCCCAAGGTAACCTGTGCTTTGACCTGTATGAACATGGAGGTCACATGAGGAATTGGGATGGAAAACACAGACAGCTCTGCCCAAGCAGCCTGGGTTGAGAAGAAGAAAGACTACCATTGTAGTGCACAAGGCTTCTCTTTTATTTTCCAAGAAGTTAACAATGAAAAAGAATTATCAGTAGATGCAATAAAAGACTCTGTTTCTCCCTGCTCTTGATACAATCTGGCAGTCTGGAAGGGGACTGATGGAACAGTTTAGGTTACTGCAAATGAACTTCTACCATATATTGGGTATGGAGTCTCAGATCGGGGATTCTCCTGAAGCACAAGGATTCAGGGCCAGCATTAGATGCTGACAATACAAATGGTACTTGAGGGTACCAAACCTTGACCAAGGCTGCAAACTGACTCTCATGACACTGAAAACCACAGTTTTGATCTAAATTCTTTATTGCCTGTAGAACTTCCCTAAAGAAGGCAAGACATCTTGCCTACATCTTGCCTACATGTAGGCTCATGGTGGCTAATGAGCCCTCATCTCCCAAACCACCAGATGTAGCCATTCACTGGACATTTGAAATGCAAGGCATATGAGTAGAAAATATTTCACAGTAAAGCAGCAAGTGGAATTTCCAGTCTTTCTTCAATACCGCAGGTAGGTGATATATCCAGTATGCCACATCAAATAATGGGAATTGCTTATCTCCTCATTTTCTCTGTTCAACACTTGTTTTTCCTATAACTTCTGAATCATGCCAATGGTCAAAATGGGTTTAAAATATCAAATCAAAGTTAGATCTCAGGAGTTTGCATTTGGGTTTAATACGTGGCCTTGTTCCAGGAGAAAGCCACAGTGCTGGGCTGCAGGACGCATCTCAGCATGTTTCCTGCAATTAGGGAAGGAATGTACCGAACCGCTGAGGATCAGCAGGGCTCTGCCCTCGCTTTGCTGCTCTTCCCGGGAAGAGCAATGCTAATGTTCTGAGGCCACCTACTGTTTGCTTTCAACACCTACATGTTAATGTGTAGGATGCTGTCCAAGAGAGCAGGCTTATCCTAATGACCAGAAAGTATTCCCAATGGTCCTTAAGGATGTCAGGATACATCAGAAACAGAACTTGCTCTACTTTAATTTAAGTAGCTTTATAAGTACTTTCATACCCAGCTTGTTAAGATGATTTTTCAAGGAAAGTAAATGTTACTATCTTGATAATTTTTTTCTTCATTAATATCCTCTGTAATCTCTCTCTATAAGAATACCCTTAAAAGTGCCAAACACTCCCAGAGCTTCCACTTTCAAGTACTCAGGAGGAGTCTGGATGCACAGAATGAAATCCTAGCTCCACTGACTCACAAGCAATTATTCCCCTTTGCATGAATAGAGCTAAGTTAGGGTTTTTCACTCTCTCAGTTCATCATAATAGGAATTTGCTGATCCCATGCTGTTAAATCCATCTGCTGCCTCAAGCTTTGACTTGAAGCACAATGAATAAAAGAAGGAGAGAGAAAAGGAGGAGGAGAATCAGAAACTGTTATCTACAAAATACCCTAGACTGAAAGCCTCAAGCTGAGCCTATGGAGGCCAGCTACTCCTGTACAAATGGAAAGAAAGCTGAAACTCCAGGCACTACAATCTTCTGCCTTTTACTAATAGCAGGATTCAGCTGACTCTAATACACAAGGACTCCCTTCCATTTACACATTCATTACACATTCTCAGCTGCTATTTAGGCATTGACTCCCAGTTCATGTTGTAACACATGTCCCACTTTTCTTCCTTTTAAATGGGGTTAATTGGACACTAAGTCCTCTCCTTTCAGTCTCATCTAGTGTGCAATGAGACATTCAGGCCTGCTCACACCAGTTCCTCTCACCAACATCTGGCTTGTAAAGGCTTCAATCAATCAATCAATCAATCAATCAATCATCTGTCAATGACCTATTCTTTTTTTGTCAATTCTGCTCCACTAAAGCTCCTTTCTTATTTAAACCACATTCTCCAGAGACCTTTAGGAATCCATTTTCCCAAAGTTCTCTCTCCTGTGTTTGCTATACCTTGGCTGGATGGCAGGTCCAGTTGTGCAGAAGTGCTGCTGCTGGCTGCACTCTCCAGATCCTAACAGAGAAGTTACCTAGCAGGTTCTGCAGAGCTCCAGTCACCCATTTCCAAGGAAAATAAAGCAACTTGTAACATGTATTATCTCATATTCTTTTTAACATATTAAAATATTATAGATAGGGAAAATATGGAAAAAATTATTTTAAACCTCATTGTAATGAATGACCATGAAGTCCAAGAAAGTCACTTTCAGAGACTAAAAATCATACATTCTTTATTGATTTCTTCGCTCGTTGTTAAAGAAGACCTTAAGAATCAGTGGTGCATGAGTGGCTGGGAAATTTGATGTATGCACTCTTTCCTCAGTATCAATGCATCAATGCAAGATAATTAGAAGTAGCTTGCCTTGAGTTTCCTTTCTTCCCTAAATTCACCTTGGAGATTTACAGGACCATACTGAATTTAGAAAATGAAATAATTTCTGAAATGAAAGCTACATGCTACCTGGATACCAGCAACCATGACCTGATGATTCTGAACTTGTAAAGACAGAGATGGTCCCAAATGTAAGACACATATTTTCTCTTTTGTAGGGCACATAGTTTTCATTCTAAGGAAAATTATCTGGAGAACAGTGTAGCCATGAGAAAGCAGACAAAATGGAAGAGGAGTATGAGATTAGAGTTACGCTGTAGGATGAGTCAGGGCTCAGAGGTGGCATAGAAAATGACAGCTTGGTGGCTTAGGCAGTGTGCTGCTCTTCAGTGGCGGGCACCAAACTGAATATGCCTCAGTGGCTGTGTATTAAAAAAATGTCAACATGAACCTTGCACGATGCTGCCATATGCAGCAGACAGGAGCCCTTAAGCAATCAGGGTGGTGGGTGGTAAAATTCCACAGTGTTGGGCTCAAGTCCCTTTTTCAGCAGAGGAAAGAGGTCAGCCAGTGGACATGAATGATGAAAAATAAAAATGTAAAAATAGGAAAATAGAACCATGTAAAATGCAACCATGGAAAATGTAAATGATACATACAACTAAAGACTTGAAAGGGGGGAAATATAAGAGTGCTAGCAGTAATGAAATCCTAGCAGTGGCAAAGTCCTATTATTAGGTAATATAATGTAAAGCTGATGTATTGAAGGTTACATGTATGGAAGGAAATGTTAAGAATATTTCCATTCTAATCCAGGTTTCCATACTAGTGCTAAAGATAGTGATATATCTTACTTGAACTCTCTTTAGAGCATTTAACTTGCTTTGGCATTCCTGTTAAAAGTCAGTACTGTACTATTGAACTTGAACTGAATGGATAAAGCCCCTGGTAAGTGAGGTTACATGTGTGCTATCTTTTCAGAATCAACACACTTAAAACTACTGGAGAACATTTCACTCATTTATCCCCTTCTGTGCAGCTCCTGTGAAGCCATAGAGCCTCTAAAATGGAGCATGTGAGCAGGTGTCCAGTGTCCACTCTGCTTCAAGGCAGTCTGAGAGGAAACTGTCTACCCAATTCATGCATCTTGGCAACAAAGAATGTGGGACCCCTCCAGGAAGGACTAGCAGTATGCACCAAGATTTATTTTATGACTGTCCTTGATATGGATCCAAGCAGGAAGGCAGATTCAGAATCAGAGAGGAGGGTGTCCCATACTCTGTATAAAACTGTTAAATATAGCATGAATCACACCTCAAACATGAATGATTGATTCTATTGATAGCTATCAAGCCCATTAGAAGTTTAAGCCATTCAATTGCTTCATTCAGTCTCTCAATTTATTGCAGATCAAACTACAGACTCATACAGTCTCCACAACAAACAGGAATGTGCAAACAGAATTACTGATCAGGGCTGCTTGGTATTCTTAGTCCATCCAAACTGTGTTTTAATACAGCCAACAACAAAGGTACACATGTAAGTACCAGTACAAAGTGGTAACAGCATACAGAGAATACACAGAATGGCAGAGTACCTCCTAAGCAGGAGGGGTTGTGATAGCAATTTACAGACTGTGTTGAACAAACAGATGTGGTGGTAAAAAGAACTACTATTACCGAATTTGTAATTAGGGCAATAATTGGCAAACATAGTCAGATAGCTCTTTTCATTGTGTATTTGGGATGTTTAATAAACCCAGCACTGCGGTAATGCATCCTTTCAGGAGGGCTTAATAACATCTGTAGATGGTCAATAGAGAGTCACAGAAATATTTGAGGGCTGAAGGAAGTTCTTCTCTGGGACCAAATTAATGAGCTTAGTGTTGTTTTCAGTTTGTTAGAACAAAACCTTACAAATTACTTGCTTTCAGTCTATAAGATCATTACAGACTGTGCTCTCATGACACAGAGGAATGCTGAAATTTAAAGAATTTGAAAGAAAGGAATAAGAATAAATACCATGCTTTATGGAGATGGAAGCAATCATTTGCAAATAATAAATTAAGGAGAACATTTTCTATTGGAAGCAATTGGCAAAAGGAACAAGCCAGCAAGGGAAAGAGTGGGACCTCTGTTCCTTGATATCTTCCTTTTTGGACTAGAAGTCAGTCTGTAAGGTTTCTTTAGTTCAGCACAAGGCCTGTCTGTGCATAGCTGGGTGAAATGCAGTGGCCTGGGTACCACTGCAGGGCTCAGTGTATCACTGAGTGTTTTGCCTTATACTCATACAGTTGTGTCTCTTGCCTCTGTCTCCAGCTTGTCTGCATGAACACTGAACACAGGAAACCTGGGCAGAGTCATCACTATTTATCTTGTCCACAGGCCCTCTCCTTGGGTGCAGGCTGCACACTAGCACACAGCTAACAGATAAGCCCTCTCGTCTTATGGTCATCTGACATGCTACTTTCACATATTAGCAATGTACTGTGCAAGCATTGCTGCAGATCTAAAGAGAAACAAAATTGTGAATGCATATTTATTTGGAATAGAATAGAATAGAATAGAATAGAATAGAATAGAATAGAATAGAATAGAATAGAATAGAATAGACAATTTTAGTTGAAAGGACCTACAATAATCATCTAGTCCCTGTGCCTAACTAATATGGCTGAAGAGCTATGTCTAAATGGTTCTTAAATACTGATAGGCTTGGAGAATGGACCACTTCTCTAGAAATCCTGTTCCAATTTGTTTCTCTCATAAAGAAATGCTTCCTCATGTCCAGTATAAATCTCCTCTGGTGCAGTTTTGAACCATTCCTATGTATGGTATCAGTGGATACCAGAGGGAAGAGATAAGCACCTCCCCATCCACTTCCCCTCCTCCAGAAGTTGTAGAGAGCAATAAAGTTGGCGCTCAGCCTCTTTTCCTCTAAACTAGACAAGCCCAAGATTCTTAGCAGCCCTTTGTAGGACATTCCTTCCAGCTCTTCCAGCCCTACTAGCACTTCGACCAACTTTGTTGCCATCTTCTGGGCGCATTTAAGGATCTTCACATTCTTCTGAGCTGTCAGCTGAGCACTGCACACAGCACTCAGGGTAAGAAGACACCAGTGCTGAATGCAGCAGGACAATTCTGGCCAGCTGGTGATGCTGCGTCCAATGGATCCCAGAATGGGATATGCCCTTTTGGCTGCCAGGGCTCACTGCTGGCTCATACTGAGCTGCTGCCAACCAGCACCCCCAAATTCCTGTCTGCAGGATTGCCCTCCCCAGGGCACTACGTGCTTGACTTAGGACACACTCGTATTGCCTGCTCCTGAGCTTATAAAAGATGTTTCTTAGACTGACTAGCCCTGAAAAGTGAAAATACTTTGCTAAATATCTCTCTGAATAACTCAAGGTTTGCTCCTCTAAGGCCAGGGTAGCAGCTTTCCTGTCCTTTATTCTTATTTCACTGAAAATTTTAAATTTAACTGTTCTGTCATCACTGTGGTAAATACAGTCTGCTACCACCACATTCTCTAATCCTTACCCAGAAGCTCAACCACATCACCACTAACTGTAAGGAGTGTGCACCCAAACCTCTCCCTTACATACAGTGTTACACCTCCTACCTTGCCTGTCCTGCCTATGCTTCCTGTAATCCTCCACCCCAGCACTCCAATCATGGGACTGGATAGGACTCTCTATATTCTCCAACAGGATGAAAATTTTCCCAGTTCTCTTTATCCTACTAGCCCCAGAAGGAAGGTAGATAGAAGGTTACACCCAGTGTGCTCATTTAAATACGTATAGAAATATAACAAAAATTATGTGTACATACAGCCATATAATTTAAGTACATCTGTAAGAGATGGTCCAAATAAACTGTAATACATATAGTTTTATTAACAGTCAAAATTTCTAATTAACACAAGTATAAATCATAAAGTTCTGTAATTGTGAGTTCCGTGCCTTGAAAGTCACCTGGTGATTCATGAATATTGTCAGGTTATGTGAAGTTTGCAAGACTTATTGATACAGGAACAACTGATGTTAATGAGCAGTGTCTGGCATCTCCTCATAATTAATACACCCCAGTCACTAGCAGTAGCACAATCACCATTCAGACTGACATTTTGTTCAACCCATTTCCAAATAATTTTTACCTATGGTAATTGCATCTACAGAAAAAATCATGTGCAGAACTAACCACATGCAGTAGGTATGTACTATTTTACTCAAAACATTGCCAGACTAAGGGAAAAACAAAAAAACCCAAAAATATTAGTTGCTAATTTACCATGCCCCTGTTCATTTTTTCCAGTGTTTTAGTCTCTATTATAGGAAGTTTAAAGTTAAAAATAACTGTCAGTGCTAGTTCTTCCCCAGGGAGGAATACTGGCTAGGAATCTTACTTGTTTCTTAATCAATTTTCTTATTTTTTCAGAACATTCCCTAGGAAGGATTCAGAGACTGTGTGCTTGCGTATACACACTGTAGCCTTTTAGTATAAAAAGGGGACTTACATGAAAGATGAAGACTTTTCACCATAGCATGCAGTGATAGGACAAAGGGCAACATTTTTGAACTGAAACGTTAGCTTGGACATAAGACAGAAATGTTTTTACAATGAGGGTGATGTGACACTGGAACAAGTTGTCTAGAATTGTGAATGCCACATCACTGGAAGTGTTCATAATGAAGCTGGATGGGCTTTAAGCCACCTGGTCTAGTAAAAGCTGCCCCTGCCCATGGTAGGATGGGTGTAACTAAAAGATATTTAAGGTCACTTTTAACCCAAACAATTTCACAATTCTATGACTCTTTGATTCTAATGCAAAGATGGGAAAGCCTAGGAGGACATAACAATCTGCATTTATGAATGAGCTGATAAAAGCCCTTGCCTCAGGAAGTGGTTAAATCACCATCCTTGGAGGTATTTAAAAGACCTGTAGATGAACATGGTTTAGTGGTGAACTTGTCAGTGCTAGCAATATGGCTGGATTCAGTGAACTTCAAGGTCTTTTCCAACCTAAATAATTCTATGACTTTATGATTCTCTGTGTGTGGAATAAAAAGACAGTGAGGCATTACTTATCCTCTAAGGAAAGGACAGTGTCTATAAATGTGGGAGTGGTTATGTGTGACTCAATAATTCATCACTCCTTTTAGTTGTCTTGCAAGTTTATGTCAACTTGAAAGTCATCTTCTTCTTGTTAGTGTGACAAAGTTCCCTTGGAGAGGAGTTGGTCAATTTGTATTCCATGGTGATCATTATAGCAATTTCTTGCCTGCTGCTAGAATTTTAATGCAGAAGGCCAAAACTGCTAGCAGTTGCATCCTGGGCAACTCTTCTGACTTCAGTAAGATTAGATGGGATATTAATTAGTGCAAAAATTGGTCCAACTTCTGTAGTCTTTTGGGAGCATATAACACATGCACCAATACAAGAAAAAAAGCAGTTATTTGATAGAACAACCACCTGGACTCTTTAACAGCAGTATGAACACAACAAACCACTTGAAAAATCAGTGTCCCTGAATTTTCTTTCACAATTGTATGTGTCATTTTAAGTGTCATGATTCATAGCTACTCAAATTCTGTACTTTTACAAAGAGCATTTATACATTAATTTGTAATACAGGTTGTTAAAAATGAAGAAGTAGTGCTTAGCGTTGTTTTTATTAGGTTAGATCACATTAATTAGCCCTGGTATGGAGGGGAGGAGAAGTTTCTCTTGAATGCACTACTCTGCAGTGCATTATTAATTTTCTCATTCATTCTTTTTTAGCTCATTAGCTTTTAAATGTTATAGTCTAATGCTGAGGTGAAGTTGCAAGTGTCTGTTCCTTCTGCCACCTATTTCAAGCCATCTCACAATCATTGTTATTATGGTTAATTTATAATTCAGTGGTACCCAATCTAGGGTAGGGATGCTATCATCACCACAGCTACCACAGCTTGTGGCAATGACAAAATAGAACTCTTAAAGAATTTTTTTCTGTATTGTTTTAGGACATTTTAGGGTTGAAATTAATCAAAGAATTAATTTAAACTCAAGTAAATCTCCATTTGTCAAAGAAAACTTCCTTAGCAGATAGGACTAAGCATTATTCTTTATAGGCACCAAGCTCAAGAAGGAAGACTATCAAAATACTAATTCAAGAATTTTGGACTTACATCCACAATACCAGATAGCCTTTCAGGACCTTTGAGCTGCTAGCTTCATTTTGCAGGATATCCCTTTGATGAAGGAATTACTAAGCCCACACTTTTGGAAGAGATCTCCCATACAAGATTGTACAACATTTTATGGCCTGAGGCTGAAAACAATTCATTTGCACTAATTTTTTTTAGTGCACCATGTAGTGAATGTCATAGAGCTCTAGTCAACTGACCTACAATATCTTAGGTATAATTGTTCAACCTGTAAGCCTCCCTTTGTCAGTGGTGACTCTATTAGGTACTCTGCAGAAAGCCTCTCCCTCCAACACTATGCTAAGGAATAAAAGGAAAAGGAGTTGGTGTTTTGAGGAGGCAACCAAAATATGTGAGTTTTCTGAGAGCACTGTGACCCTGCTTTTATGTGTTAGAGTGTACTACTGAAAGGATTATATGGAATGAGAAGGGATTATTTTCAAGCAGGTATGGTTTCTCCCACACTGTGAAAAACATATGACTCACTTTGTGCTAATCACACAGTATTTCTGTAGCAGTACGTGATAGCAATTTCTTCAGTTCTTGTCAGTAATTTACCTTCCTAATAAGGTGGAGCTGCAGAAAGGGAACCAAGAATCCATAGGAGTTGAAAGTCAGTGAAATCTGAAATGTGAACCTAATGATGAATCTCTTCGGCTTTACACTTTCTCCCATGATTCCCCCACCCCTTCAAATTCCTTTTAAAATCTCCAATTATTTTAGTCCCTCCTTTATACAAGTCTCAGAAGAGCACCTCTGCCACATCCACCTTGCTCAGAAAGCACAAGGGGTCCAAATATGCCAAGCATGGCTCTGCCCCATATAATGTGTGAGAGAAGTTCTGGATAGCCGTCACCATGCTGAATGTCCTGCACAGCACAGAAACCCTTTTCCCATGAATGCATGCCCTTTACATGGACTGCATTACACTATTAAGGAATAAACCTTATTTCAGGTCTTGCTAAAATCTATGCAAAGTCACAAAAATTTGCATTTTTGGACAAAGTATGGGGCAAAGGCCTGATGCTTTTCTGGTCTTTACCTTCCACTCTTCTTTGTGTCTCCACAAAAGCGTTGCCATCAGCAAATGTCCTCTTTTCTATGCTCTGTTTTTTGCATAAAAATTAATAAGCTTATAAAATAGCTTATCTCCTGCTTTCCTGATCCCAAACATATTTGAAGTCCACTCTACATGCCATACTGCACAAGTTGACAAAAAATATGCTCTCTACCCCTTTTACCCCAAACATCTGAAAGCTTTGTAATAACCACTCCTTTGGAGAACTGATGGTACGGGTCCTGAGTCTGACTGCACCTGCTGGAATCACAGTGGCCTGGAGTACTAGAGCATTGCATTTCAGATCTGTATACCTGTTGGAAACAAACCTGGAAGTCTGGATCATGGGTCTGTTGCTGGAGACTTTCCTTACAGTTTTATAAACTGTACCTATTCATTGCTATCCTCTCTTTTCATCTACAGCTACTTCATCCTCATGGATGAGTCTTGAATAGAGATGTTTGCACCAAATATATTAGCTGATTGCTGCCAAAAAAGACGAGTCCTAGTTCTCCCTCCTTGGAGCACATTTTTTCCTCTTATCTTCTGCCAGGCTTTTCTGTTGTTCTTTAAGCTTTTAATCACTCAGTAAAAATGGCGGATATTCTTCTGCTATCTTAGCAAGCCAGGTGGATCACAGTATACTCCAGTGAGCAAAGTGACGTCGTGCTCATTCACAAGAGTGAGTGTGTGGTTTGGAGGAGACAAGGGAGGAGCCTTAGTGCTTTATTTGATGGGTGGGATTGGATCAGCTAGGATATCTGCTCGATGCCTTGACACTAGTTTATGGTCTGTCATGGGGGCACTTTGTCACATGTCTTAGAGTCCACTGCCTGGACATAAATGATAGCCAGTCACAAGCTCTCTATGGACACGTCCTCACCAGGACCTGGAACACAGTGCAGAGATACTAAGCTAGTAAGTGGCTGAGGCAGTAAAGCTACACGACGTGGTACAAGGGTTTGCTGGGTAAGAGCACAGCCCTGCTTCCACCATGCTGTGTGCAGGGCAGGGTACCTTGCTCCCTTGGAGTGACAGCACATCTGTTTGGAAAGCAACTGGCCCCAAACAACACAGCTGCAGGGGGAACTAGCTGCCACAGATGTACCAGCTCTGGAGAAATCCTTGTGGACAATTGGGTGACATTTTGAGAAGAAAACACTATACCTATTACAATGTTTCAAGCAACAAAGTGTCCATCCATTTAAGAATTACTTTGTTAACACAATTCTCAAATAATAATTATTCTATTGCATTGAAATTGTTTTGTCTCTTTGTTGTGATGATAATTGTAATGAATTTCACTCTAGCCTATTAGAAATTAAAAGATTTCAGACTCCAGAAATTAAAAGTTCAGAGGGTTCATTTGAGAAATGCAGAAATCCTAGAAAAAAATACTGACCGTGACTTCATACTGTGACTACTGCTACTCTTTAAATAAATTTTAAAAAATCACCATTTTATTTGCAAGTTTGAGCAGTGGAGGCATTTTTGTATCAGCAGCTAATTTAACAGGTTATAAAGAAATTATAAAGGTTCTAAGGGAGCTGGACCTGATGATCCCAATGGGTCCCTTCTAACTCAGTATATTTCTATGATTCTATGATTAAGGCTATTGATGCAACAAAGACCTTCAAGCTGTATGTCTGTGAACTCTCTCCCAGATCAGAAAGCTTCTTAGTTCTAAATGTTCTACTGTTCCCTTCCTGGAAATATCAGCTTTGTTTCTGAGTCAGCCAAGACCACCCAGGCTGATTTAATCCCCAACCCAATGCATCATACTGACAATTTCCACAGCATGGAAGGAGGTCCGGCTCCTTTATCGGGCCAATTACTGCATCCCCAGGTGCAAGATTTGGAAGGTGAGAGCTCATCTCAAAATCAGCAGTATGGATGGTTCTCTTCATTACACAAAAAATAAACCACATCCAAGCAATTCATACAGCCTAGTATTTATGATATAATTGTTGTGGTTTAAACCAAGCTGACAACTAGGCCCCACAGAGCCATTCGCTTTTCCATGACATTGGCATGAATTCTTCCCTTTTCCCTCTGCCCTCAAATCAGTAATCATTTTGATGCGTTTGTTTAATTGTTTGGAGGTTTTGTGAGTGTTTTTGGTTTGGTCATTTGGTTTTATTTTTTGCTGTTTGTTTTTTTGATTGTTCTGTTTTTTTTTTCCAGAAACAAATTGCCGAATTAAAACAAACAAGGAAAAGATAAACTTCTTGACTGGAGAGTCAAATTTACATAACACATTTCTTCAAAGCTTTTCCTTTATTGTGTTTAAAAGTATTTTTTTCTATTTGCCAGCATATCCTATCTGACTCTTACCCAGCAGCAGTAATTCCCAAACATGTCATTTTTTTTCTCTTGATTTAGAAAAGATGTAGAAAGAACTCCAAAGGAAAAAAGTCTGCCTTTGTTATAGAGATATGGAAATTTTTGGGTTGTACAGCTCACTGGGCATTTAAGAGGTTTGGCTCATCTTGCTTGTGAACTGTGGCTTATTAGTGTTAATTGATGAACAATCTGACAAAGAATTAGCATGAAAATCCTTCCTTCTCCTTTTGATTCAAGCTCTTTACTACAATTTTTCTTCTTTTATTTTCTGTTATATGGAAGCCTCATTAGAGATACACACTCTGAGTCAAGGTTTACGTTAGTCATCACATTAGCCACTCTACATGGCAGAAGTGGAAGTGGAAAAAGAAAAGTGGAAGAGAAAACTTGAGAAACTGGAGCAAAAGGTAGAAACCCCAAGGTACCCAAAACACCTCAGAATTCCTGCCTACTGGAAACATCAATGGCAAGGATTTTGCATATCCATAAATGAAAATGGGCCTTCTGAAAACTAATACACACCGAAGGTAGCTATTTTGATTTTAATATTAATGGATTGGACACACTAGGCTTAATAGCTATATTTAAATGAAGAAGGGTATGACAGCTAGAGAGTCACACACATCTGAAAAGTACTGTGCTCTAAAAAGAATGATGCATTTGAAAGGCATCTACTTGATAGGAGAAGCTGAAAGAAAGGAAGGGATTGTTGCATCATTTATAACAGATTTGAAACTGCAGAGCTGAATATGCGGTTTTGGATGGTTTGCAGTCTGAGTCCAGATGGGATATCAGGGACTCAAAGGAGAAACAGAAATGCTAAAGTTCCTTTTTTTAAGTTGAGGAAAAGCAATCAGAGTTTGTCAGGCTGCAAAAAATAACTATTCAGAAGGAAAACAGAATAGTGCATAGTAGACTGCAAGATCAGCAAGATCCTAGAGACTGTGAAAAGGAAAAACAAACCCACATATCCTGGGAAAGGATTTTAAAAGTACAAGTTAAGTATATTTTCAAGAGAAAAAAAAGAGAATTTATTTTGAGGAGAGTCACCATGGCTCTGAGAAGCAGTTATTTTGCAGAGGTCTTCAAAAAGGGGATGTACTTAAAGAACGGTATTTCCAGTCAGCTTAGAGATTCAGAAATCTTTGTGAGAGCTGGTCAAGATACAGGTGCTTCCAGTCGATAAATACTACTTTAAGGTCAAATGCAACTCTCATAGGCAACTGGGGCTCCAATCCGTGGCATATTGTGCAGAGACAACTATATCTGTCGGAACAAGCAGGCAAACTTCAGATTTTATAATGGGGCATAATTCTTTGAAATTCTTTCTGCAAACAGATTACCTTCTATTTAAAGGGAACACAGCCCACATCAGGGTTAGTGATAGTCTCACCTAACCTGAGGTGTCTGCAGTGCACACATCTACACCTGAGCTGGCCCATTGGGTCCCCTTCTGTGAAATGGAGAGGAAGAAAAACTTTTGTAATTCAACCAATTCACTTATGTGTCTGCACCAGGACACAGTGATTTTTTTCCTTGAATTGTCCATTCCTCTCTGCCTGTTTGGACATTGAGGCTGTCTCAAGGATAAGCACGTGAAGTCTGATACATCTCACTGAATGTCTCAATGACTGTGTTTGTTCTTTAGAAGCATTGAAGCTCAGAAGGTTTCAATCACCCTGTCTTCTCTATTATCAGCTTACTGTCCCAAATAAAGTTATGTTAAGGGAAACATTACGTTGTGCATCCAACATCAAACTCGTTTTTATCCACTGAGAGAAAAAAAAAAATAATACATATCTATAAAAAAATAATGATGGGTAAAATAGAACATTTCAGTGTGAATATACATTTACTAACAATGGAGACAAGGGATACCTTTTCTGTTAATGAGATGATCATCACAGTCAAATTACTGTCCTTGTATTTCCTGGGAAGATTAGATTTGCAGTTGAGAAAAACAGTTTTTGTGCTTGGGAAGGCTTAGTGGGTCTCCTTCTTACTGGATGCTTTGCATTTTTCAGGATAAAGCTGACAAGCAAGGATTTATTGTGTATCATTGGAAAAGGTGAGTTTTCCTTATATTGATGAATTGATAAATCTGTTTCTGGTAACAGGGAATAATGAATTACTACATAAAGAGCAGAATCAGCCATTTTGAAATCTGTCATGTTTTTTGAGAAAAATGGTTATTTTTCTGCCTCAAGTAAGAATCTTGTAATTATCTTTTCTATGACTGACTGTCCCCAGGACTGCATGAATTTTGAACATGCTGAGTACAAAATAGAATTGTCCTCTCGTGGGCTAATCCTTTCAGCGAAGATGTTTTTGTGAATATCACTGCCAGGCATACAAACAGACACTGTCGTTCTACAAAGGTCTCCTTCATTTACCATGCATTTAGAAGCCTTCAAGTGGGAAGGATGGACATCCACTCTATTGCTTCATTCTGAAAGGCTTGAAAAACCTGTGCTTTGCAAATGGGTCTAAGCCCAGACTGCCAGGTAAAGTGGGCCTAGCAAACAGCTGTGGTGGTATCAGGCCTTACTGTATTCTTTGAGGATTTCTGACAGCTTTTTCCCCATTGGAGTGCATGGCACTGGCCATGTGCCTTGGTTCTCAGTTTGCATGCCATGGCTGTGGGGCAGCAGGGGAGTCAGAAGCCTGGGCTGGGTTTTTGAGCAGGAGAAAGGTCGAGCAGGCAGCTGGAGACATTAGCAGTCCCACAGTAAAATTCACATAAAGTTGTATAAAAGCCCTAGGCAAGTCTGTGTAAGAACCAGGACTAATGTTCATTAGAAAGATCTCTGCAGTCGTTTCTCCAACCTCCTTGAAGATCATCAGTACTGAAGCAGTGTGATTTTATTAGCTGACATGAAGACCTTAGAATGGACAATTTTCAGACTTCTTGGACAACCTGTTCCAGTGCTGATAAAAAATTAATGTCCAATCTGAATCTCCCATATCCTGATCTGTGACTGTTGTTAATTCTTATATATTCTCTTACTGCTGTTGCTGAAAGGAGTTCCTATCTCTCCACTAAATTCTACAGACTACAGTTAGGTCTCTGTTTAACCTCCTCTTCACAGTACCAAACAATTCCAGATCCCTTAACCTCTCCTTGTTGGAATTCTAGGTACTGACCATCTGTTTAGCCATCCTTTGGACTCTTTCCAGTTTCTCCACAACCCTCTTGGTCTGGAAGACCCAAAACCAGACTGAGTTTTGCAAGGTGTGGTTTCACCAGGGCCAAGGGGATGAGCCTACTTGCTTTTTTTCCTGGTGGCCTTGCTCCTCCATGTACAACTCTGCTCTGCAGCTTGTCTTATTTGTGAGGAGAGCACACTCTAGGTTGATATTGAGCCTTGTGTCCATCATAACTCTCAGGTCCTGTTCAACAGTGAGCCAGTCTGTTTCCCATGTGTATTAATGTTTGTAACAGTGGAGTAACTCTGCCCCAGATGGAGCCCTTTGTATTTCCTGCTCAACTTGAAATTTCCATTGGTCCCATCCCTGAATTTACCAAGGTCCCCTTGAATTAAATCTTTACTGCTTTGCATATCAAGTGCTTCCAATTTAACTTGATCCACAAATTTGCTGAGGCTTTGTTCTGCCTCATTGCCTGGGTAACTGATGAAGATAATCAACTCCTGACATATTCCATCTATTACTGGTTGCCCACTGGGCACTGAGCTGCTGATTACTGCCCTCTGATTCTGGCAGTCCAGCCCATTTTTAACACATCTAATAACCTGTCCATCCGGCCTGTGGTTTGGAGCAGTCCCAACAAGCACTCTCCACTGCAATGCCCAGGCAGGGCCTGGCAGACACAGAAAGTTGTGGACCATTCCCGAAAGGCCCTCTGGGCAGAAAACAGTTGCATGCTAATTGGACATAGCATTGGATATTCACATTGTTAGTTTGTTATTCAAAAGGAGAAACTGTCTCATAAAATAATTAAGGTTATAGTCAGGTCTTAATTTAGGGCAATTTTGAAGGAGGAAATTGTGGTTTTGCTAAATATTGCATTCAAGTGTGGAAGTCAAGAAGGTTCACATGAGATCAGACTAAAAATTTTCAGGGGTTCCCTGAAAAGAACCTTTCCCAAGATCCCTTCTTGCAACTATTTAGGGCTTATTTCTCTAAAAAGCCCCAGGGTAAGGAGACATCAGGTATCTCTTTGTTCCTTGATGTGACTGTCTGTGAATCTATTCTATACAGAAGGGATAATCTAAGTGTTAAGAAGCTGATGTTTCTGTCTCAAAAATGTTTCAGGATGCAGAAAACAATAATTAGCTTTAAATTTGAATGATAATTCAAGATATAACATTTTCTTTGGGAGGAGAAATTATGAAGATATTTTGGTTTAAGTATTCTCAATCATTTAGGGGGCTTTACCCACATTTTAATCCTAATTTAAATTTTTATTAATATTTCATTTACTTCAAATGAAACCTCTGAAGAAATAATTATTTTTTCCTGAAGAAAACCAAATCCAACAACGTGGAAATTGGATGCTTAGACAGGTTAATGTTATCTTGATCTTCTTCTACCAGAAAAAAGTTTGGCTTCAATGGAAGTGGACTTATTGAGAAAGATGCAATAATTTTCCTGCGAATTTATATTTGCTTCATAGACAAAGTACTATGTATTTTCTCTAACGTTAACCATCTCAGATGTGTTGGTAGGGAGAATGGAGTGATGCTAACCAGGGAAGGACCTGGCTAGCCTAACTTCCCCTTCAGTGTCTTAGGAATCAGCATCTGGACATTTTGGCTCATTCCCAAAAGGAAAGCAAAGAAAGCAAAGATGCAAAATCATTGAAGTTTATGATAAAATTGCTATTGTATGTCTGCACAGCATCATGTCCAAAGAAGTTTACTCTCAGCAGGGTCTTAGAGCAGGACTCCAATAACAGAAGATAATAATTCACTGGAAAGGAAGGAAAGCAGAAATGCAAAATTTGAGACTATGGGGTCTTTTTCTTGCTCTGCTACACCAATGGAGGCCATTATCTGCCGTGTATGTTTTTCAGGGGATAAAACCTAACAGTTTTCAGATAAAGATATCTAAATTGTAAAGGGTAAGCAAGTTTTGGGTTGGATAACAGCACGTTCCAAAATATATGGATGACTTGGGAGTGTCTGAGGAAGAGCTAGTGCATTTTAAATGGAAAGGCTTTCATCCCAAACCCATCTTTTCAATGACTGAAATGTTCATTAAACATTTGAACATGCTTTGAAACTGATACATTTTTTACAAAGGGGTTCATCAAAGAACAGCTTGTACCTGTGCATTTTTGTCTCCAGCATAAGAGATTTAATCCATAGCAGTTGCTCCAGTTTGGGTAAACTATCTAAAAGTGAATCAGTGCAAATGCAGTGCATTCACAACTGCTTCAGGCTAAGCAGTCACAAGGGAGTAGCTATTTTGGTATAATGATTCTGGAAAAACTGCACAAAGATGTTTACTTGGGAGTAAGTATTCAAGCATGAAATAGATGCTGTCCTTTACCTTCATAGCATATATTATTCTGACTTAGCTGCTAGATGTAGCTGGATACACTATAAAACTCTGATCCCAAGATTGAATATGGGGTGGAGACACAGTAACAGGGTTAGTGAGAAGCTTTCACTAAAAGTGAACTGCCGCTTTGCGTGCATCATGTGGCTTGCTCTTAGCTCACACATATGATGGTCAGTAACCCTTAGCATTTCTTGCAGAGCCTTACCTCTGTTTTTAGTGGCTGCATGATCTTGGCCATTTCTGCTTTGAACTTTCTAGTGGTCTGGGCAGCAATATCATCCTCTTTTGACGTGCGACAGTTTTAGGGTAGAGCTCCAAAGTGTTTTTCACAGCTTCAGAGCGGCCAATAAAAGTGTTTGGGATTTTTTTGGCTTTTTCTTGGCTTTTTTTATCTTGCCTTTTTAAAATCCCAAACCAAACCATACCACAGTCCCTCCTCTTTTTTTATAGCTTTGCTGGCTCAACAGTCAGGGAAGAGAAATTGTGATGCTCAGAAAACTTCACCATGAGTGGGAGTAGGTTTGAAATTAGTAGAAACACTCACTTTAACCCTTATAATCTTTAAAATAATTTAGCCTCTTTGCTCAAGGAATATCCGTATTCCATACACTACAGATCCTACATGGCTCATTGCTTTTTAGCCTGAGAATGAAAATGGCCCCACTAATAGAAAGTTATATTAATTTTATTAGATTGTTATTCAAGAACATTAGAAAATATTAATGTCTTTTTATAGTTCTGTTTTTTAAGACACTTTCTATTTTATGTAAAAAGGATCATTAACACTAAGAGAACAGTTCTGTTTTCTTGTGCATGTCATTAAACATGTCATAATATTTCAGGTGTATTACACAGAACATTGAAATGAAAGACCTCACCTCTAAAAGCTCTTCGTACTCACATCATTATGCATGTCCAAATTTTATACTCTTACTTAGAATAAATATGAATTGAAAATATTATTCTGGAAGCTGCACAGTTAAGAATAATGGAGTAGTTTACATAGCAATATACTGCTTGCCAGGAATAATGATACCTGCACTAGTCCCTCTGTGTTAGTGATAAAATAAAATAGGAATACTAATGTAGACTTATGCTAAGATAAAATGTGCCACCAGACATTATGCATCACAGGAGATAAGCCCGTTTTCCACTCTTCCACACTGCTGTTAACCTCATCTTATGGGACTAGCACATTTCTCCTTATCTTGCCTTGCATTTACCACAGTGGTCACACTCTATTACATTGTTCATTCAAGCAAGGGTGGTAGAAGTCAGAGGGGTATTTAGGGTTAGGAAGGGATCTAAAGACAGGTAAGTGGACATTATGATCAGAAACATCCTGCTTTAGGCACACATGTACCAGCCCATCACTCCTCTGTGTGAATAAAATAACTGTAATTGGCAGCCCTTTATATAATGGACTGTTTTCATCCTGCCTTCAGCTGCAGAGACATTAATTTGCTAAAGCTGCAGTGATACAACAGAGCTTTGCATTTAGGTGAGGCTGAAGTCCTCCAGAGGCTGTGATCCCCAGGAAGCATATTGCCTCTCTCCATTTTCCCTTCTTAGGCATGGAGATGTCATAGGCATATTATTATTCCTTCATTCCCTCCCCTGCTTTCTTCTCATACAGCCTTGAAGTTTGTTCCAATCCTGTGATGCATTCAGCAGGTCTCTGCATAGGTTTGTGTGTCATCACCAGTTGCAGGTTTTTTGAAACTGTGCCCTAGGAACCTGTGAAGAGACCTGTGCGTGACTCTCAGCCTTCGGAAAGAAATGGAGCTTGGAGCTGGTGGTTAAAGAGAAACATGGGAGACAACTCTGTTATAGCAAGAACAGTCAGAATGGGACTACAGTGAGAAATGGGAGCTGATACGTGATAGAAAACTGATTGTTAGTCCTTACAGTAGCCAAGGTCAAAACCACAACCTGATTCACCAAGGCAATAAGCAGAAAGGCTTTTTTTCCTGGTTTGATGTATTTTGAATTTAACAGCAAAGGCTTAAACCCTGGTTTGTTATGACTCATCCCCACATTCCTCTTCTCCTGGTTCAATGCAATTGCCTCTCTCCAGTAGTCCCTCCCTGCCCAGCCAGCCTGGAAGTGCAGCACCCCGCAGCTGTCAATCATGTGAGGGAGCCAGCCCAAACCCCCTATGCAGCAGCTGAGATGCCTTTCCCAGCTCCTTTAACCATGCACATGTTGTTGCAGCACAGCTCTGTGCATTTGGCTCTTTTCCTCCAGGTGAGTGGGTTTTTGTATATGATCAGGAGGTGACTTGACCTTTGATAAAGAGATCTGAGAGCTGTGTTTGCCAGCGGGACACAGGGTGACACATATGGTGTTTTTACTCTGTGCTATGTCTGGTTGCTTTCTGTCCATGTGTACATAAAAGAAGGGGAACTCATGGATTTGACAGATGTGCTTGATAATTCTTTTCAGTCAGAACACGCCAATGTAGATATGTATTAAAAACAAACAATACCGCCTTCCCCAGCCCTACTGGTAAACACACCTCCATGTCTACATTGTTCCCATTGCCAAGCCCCGGTGCTTCCATGGTGCTGGCAGTCTGTGAACGAGGAGGCATCACACCCCAGCTTTCTTTTGTCACAGGTTCACGGCCTGCAGATACTGCTGGCAGTTTCTCAGGGTTTGGATTGGCTTTCTTTTAGGCACTGGAAACAGCAGCAGCTGCTGAGTGCTCAGCATTGCTGATAAAATTGTCAAACTTGCTAGCATTTTGGTAAATATTGTTCTTGGTGGAGACAATCAAACACTTAGAGAGAAACCTGGTTTGCAGATGCAATCCGTTCCTTCCAGGAGAGCATGGAAGGCAGGCCATGCAGCGGACTGGATACTAGAAGGGCTTTGGGGAATCCCTTGTCAAGGAGTGGACTATAGGCTGTATGAATGAGCCCCAGGATGGGCCAACAGGTATCCTTTTGGCAGGAGTCAACACCTCACTGGTGGACGTCTTTGTGTCTCAGCCACAATTGTGCCACAAACACCAAAGGAGAACTGAGGGCCAACAGAATCCATGCTTAAAAGAAGAGGGCAGTTAAGAAAGTGGAGTGTTGGACACAAGGAAAAGACAACAAGTAAGGCCTGGGAAAAGAAGGAATGTGTAGGGAAATGGAGATAAAGATCCAAACAGCCATATCAACTTTTACTTCTATCCCCTTAGTCATATACCCTGCCTCTTTACCAGCCTATTTCCCCGCATTTTGGCTCTTCAAAGAACTTTAGCTAGGGCGTCACCAAACAGGATGAAAGAAATTTATCCAACACCAATCTGAGGCGAATAAGCAGACATTTCTTTTTGGGGGGCACTGGGGCATAACTCCTCTGAAACATATCCCACTCAACAAACAAAACCCACCCCTTTTATATACTTTTTCTGCTAAAACATTCTTACATAAGTTCTTATACGTACTACTATACATCCTATGCCCGCTCCTTAATTTAATATTTACACTGATTGGTTCTAATGTTTTATAAGTTCATTAATATCCATATCCTAAAACAATCATTGGCTGTTTCTACTGAGGTCTACTGATTGAAATCCTTGATATTAAAATCAAGATGTGAAGGGTTGGGTTTCCAAGCAGCATAACTGGTGAGTGTGATTGTCTCCACAGTTTCTTGACTGAAACATAAGAGTCCAGTAACTTCTCGGTGAGGTTTCTATGGTTACACAGCACTGTGGATATTTCTATACCTTCTACTTCACAATTTTCTGCTTATAATCATAGCTAACCCTTTAATATGATTTAATTGATTATTTGATCAAAATATTCGTAACAAGGGAATTAGGAAAATCATGGTAAATCCATTAGTGAAATCTTCCAGGGGAAGGTTTTCCCTCTATGTTTTTCATATGTTTTGATATCAACAGAAAGCCTTCACCAGAAGATTAAAGTGTTATTTTAATGACATAAGAAGGGACTCCTGTTGGAAAATAGAACTTGATAAGGAACTGATGCTCTAACAAGCTTGTGAGCTGCTGACAACTGTATTGCTTAAGGCACTTCTATAAACCATGTGCTGTCCATGGCAGACATACTATTGGAAGATAAAATTCTCACTTGCCTGATGAACTGGACTAGAAGTCTATCTAAAAAGACAGGCTTCTAAGACTTTACATCAAAAAGTTAACTGCAATTTTCCACTCCTTGAGCCCACATGGAAAAAGAAAAAAGGAAAAGACAAAGTTTAAGATTTATTCCTTGCACCCAGAGATTGTCTCTAAATGTAACACTTTCAGAGGTCTGCTCAAAAAGGCATATTGGGAAGCCTGACGTGGAACCATTCATGGAAGCCCTACATGAGTAGTGAAGTACCACAGCCTTTCCCATAAAAAACTACTAATGAGGATGAAGTTTCTACTGTGAGGGACCCACAGGGCCTCTCTCTTGGCCCAAGTGAAGCAGCTTATCTACTCTTTCCTATTGAGGATTCCTTTATCAAGGAGTCTTGTGGTTAGAAGCTCACCTTTGCAGTTGACAGACTGTTCTTGCTTAGCTCTTTGTGCGTATGCCATGCCCTGAGACTGTAGTAAGGATTTGTAGTCCTTACACTGGACAGGCAGCACAGGCAGGAGTATTTAGGATTTGGCTCTTCACCTTGGGTTAATTTTTGCTGGCTGAGATGGATCACTAAGTGCCTGTGATCCATCCATATCCTGCTTAGGACCTCTCAGCCTGTGCATACTTGGTGGTTTTCCATGCCTAAATTTCTCTTTTGCTTTTGCGATGAGTCTTGGAGATGCATTTGGGCAACACACAAAACCAGCTTTGTGTTGTGATATGAATGAGGATTTGACTGTTTATTGTATGAAAATCGCATCCACAGCATAAAGTCCAAGCTGTCAGTACAGACCACAGGCAATGTGTTTTTCTATTTCCAGATGGAGAGAATGAATTTCTCATTATTTCAGGGTCCCCCAAGAAATAGGAAAGACAAATGTCATTTACAGTAATAATAGGAATTTAATACAGGAGTAAACAAAATGCTTGCTTTTTTCTTTGAGGAGTCATTTCATCCTGGCAGAGGGCCTAAACTGGTATTCTGGGAGATCCTTTCCTCTTCTCTTGTCTAACATAAACAGCATTAATTTGTGTATGTCTGTGTCTTCTTGTCTGCTGCAAGCACCCCATGGGTTATGTAGGGTTGTATCTTGAACCAACTGCCTGTCTGTTATGGATGCCTCTGAAGAGAATTTTCTCCATTCAGAAGTGTAATTATAGTACATTAATTTTTCTTTCTACCATGTTATTTAGTAGACCTTTAGCAATTGTAACTGCTCAATGTCCGTTTGACTGGCCATGATCTCGTCGTGACTAAGTGGTGATGACTAAGTGTCCATTTCCAAGGAAAATGCATGAATTCCAAGAAACCTGAGATGGTCATTTTGAGAATGGCACACATATAGACACTTAGGCTCCTGAAACATTTGGCTCCTTTCTCTGCAGTAGTCCCTTAGATACTCTCCAGTTAGCTCTCATTCTTACAAGGCTGATTATCAGTGTACAAACAGGAGCTGCAGTTTGTGCAGTTTAATGTGGAAAGACAGCATAGTTTTCTTTTCCTCTGAGACTTGATAGCTCTGGCAGATCAGGGTACCAACAAAATGCTATGGAAGTTTTTCATCTCCTTATTAGTATATGTGTGGTACTGAAATCAATCAGATCATTATCTTCGTTTATTTCATCTTGGATTTACTTCCAAGTGCTTTCCAGCAGACAGGAAAGGCCTTGGTGATGAACTGCTATTGCCACCCTCAGGACAATAGCCTGGAAATGCCATCTGCTTGAACAGAGACCCCACAAATTTTACTGGAGGGTTTTCTGCAATGTGGCGGTTTGCTTTGGTTTGGATCCCAGTGTTTTGGTGCTTCTGCCTCTTTCCTGTTGTCCAGCGTGTGTGGTGAGGAAGCTGCTTGGTTTATCTAGAATTACCAGTATTTTTCTCTAGCATCCTGAACTAAGAGGGTTTTTTTTTCCCTACTGGAGTCCTCCTGAGTTAGTGGAGGGCATTTAGCCTTAATGTTTTCCAGGTCACGGATTCAGTTTATTTAGTAAAAGTGACTGCTTTCTGCATTTGTTGCTTTACCCTGTGCAGCAGGTGAAACACCTCTGAGTCATTCATACCTTTTCTTAAAATACAATATATTTAGACAGTATCTTTCAAACAAGTCTTAGCAGACTCTTAGCAGTTCAGTTGTAGAGGAGCCAAAATTCTCAGTGTGCTTAGATATTTTTTGTGTTCTCTTTGTCCTGCACACAGTTGTTCCACAGCACAGTTTAGATCTTAGAATCAGGTGATACATAGTTGAAAGAAAAGACATCCCTCTTAGCCTTGTGCCTGAGCCTCTGTGCGGAAAGACTAAATCCAGGTTATTTAATATTCTGCTGTGGGTATGTAATCATGCCCTCCTGTTGTCCCACTCAACCTTTGCCTGGCTGATGTTGTCCAAGTACCTTGTGAAAGTTTCTGCCTCTTCCTCTTACCTTATAATGAAACAGAGAAACAAATCTTTCCCACTCCTTTCTGCCTTCTTCCCTGTTTGCCATCCCACCCAATATACTTTTGACATAAAGTTGAGAGAGTCTTCTTTCACTTCATATTCAACATTCTTCCATTAAGTGCTTCCTGAAAGTAAAGTTTTTGTCTCCTCTTAGCAGTTTCCTTGGAGAGAAATGGGGATGAGATGGATGTGCAAGTACCACGTAGGAGAAGAAATGAGAATTTTGTTTGATAGTAGTGACAGTATTAGTCTTTGAGGAGTCAAAATGGCATGTAAGTGGTTCAGTTCAGCCATGAGCATATACTGCTATTGTGTAAAACTCCTGGTTTTACATCTATGAGTCAATAATCAGCTGTAAGCTACCTGTTGTGTCTGAATTCTGAATGACATGTATCTGCATATTTGATCTTCCTTCTCTTCCCTCCTCATGACTACTGCAGAAGTACAAGCATGTATTAACAATGTCAGCTTCAGCTCAGTTTTTCAGCTGTCTCTGTCAAACATTTTGGAATTGGGGTTCATGTTCTTGGAAAAAATTAGCAATTGCTGAAACTCATCTGTTTCTGATCAAAGAAGGATAGTGAGGTAACTCAAGAGTCTCATTTTATGAAGTTCTCCTAAATAAATTTGGAAAAGAAAGATTCTGCTTTTGTTTTTAAATAAGCAGGATCCACTGACGCAAAGTCTTTAAGCATCCTTATATTTTAGAATATAGTGTACTGTCAGGAGAAAAAAAACAATGAAGTGCATTCCTGCCTCCAGGTAATCATTGTATTTAATGATTCATATACTTAAATGTCAAAGCAGATGCTTGAAATCAGACTCTACTTGAATGCGGAGGAACGGCCTTCTTGTACCCATCACCAATGGCAGAGTGACTGGATTTGGTAGTTGCAGTGTCCAAAATCTCACTTTTTTTTTCTGGTATTTTATTGAATTCCGTTTTCTCTTAATGTGGAAGTCAAGGGGCCTCACAGAGAAATATTCTTATCCTAGAGAACAAAGAAATCAGAAGTCTGCGCTGAATCCAAACTTTCAGGAATAGCTTGAAGTGGGATAATAGAAAACTGGCCTCCAAAATAATACTGCACTTTTTTCCTAAGAAATTCTCAGGTTTAAATTTATTTTTTTTTTTGCTTTTAGAATGACCATAGGCACTCGGCACTCATATATGAGACATAAGAAAAGGTGTGAGATTGCAGTTAATTTTGTTCTTATTTATCAAGAACTGTTGTCTATAAATAACATTTATTTCAGGTTTTGCTTTGTGCTTCTTGGAAAAACGCTGAAATTCAGCAATAGCTTAAATATCATTATTAGTTGCTGACAGACACTTGTATTCATACAGACACAGAGCAGACTTCCCTCAAGAGTGGATAAGGAGGAAATATATATGCTTTTCTTTTCCCCTTGACCCATCTGTTAATAAGAAAAGTGTAAAAGGGAAGTAGGAGCTGTTTCCAGACTTAAATATCTGTGGCACCTAACTTAGCATTGCACTGTTCAAAAATCCAGAGTGCCAAATGAAAGGCACCTAGCTGCCCTATACACTTACTGAAAACATTCTGGTACTTCTCAAGAGTGAGTCAAAGCATTCTCTCCACTGACTAAATAAGGTCCCTCGCTATTTCATACTTCTGCATCCACAGGTTCACAACATCTTGACGCCGAGCAACAAAAATACCAAGAACCAAGAAGCAATAAAAACTAATGGCAGAATATGCATTAAAACACACCTGGATTGGACATGTTTTATGGGCATTGCTGACTACACTGGAAACCATGAGACCTTTCAGAGATTGTTAACAGAAGAGGCAAAGGAAGGTGCAATGATGCAGTTGTCTAACAAGCAGAACTGCCCCCAGTACTGATTGAGTCCTGGCAAACCCTGCTTGTGACCAGCTGGATGTAACTCCAGCCACCACCACTCTCTGGGCTCCAACATCCAGCCAGTTTTTTACCCAGCAAAGAGTGCACCCGTCCAAGCCATGAGCAGCCAATTTCTCCAGGAGAATGCTACTAGAGACATTGTCAAAGATTTTAATAAAGTCTAGGTAGACAACATCCTCAGCATTTCCCTCATTCACTAGGCAGGTCACTCTGTCACAGAAGGAAGGAGATCAGTTTGGTTTGCTGCATATGATGCATGAAAGTCCCACTCCATGCAAAAATATAATCTGTTCCCAGGGACTGAGATTGCCACTCACAGTGCAAAGGCTAGAAACACAATATTCACTGGTTTGATGTCATAGCTATGAATTATGAATATTTCTTAGTCATCGCCTCCAGATTGGAATGCTAGTAAGGAAGTGCAATTTGTCCTATTCATTTACTGTGGGTGTTAATACAGAAAGGCATTTTAACACATTTTTAGCTATCAATGCAGAGAAGATTTTCATCCATAAGCAGAAATCTTTTAAATTCCTTACTATGCTTTAAGCAGCTATTATGATGGTTTTAGTTTCTTTAAAAAAACCAATCATTTTGGCTGCCTGTGTTTAGGATGCCTCCCTTAAAGTCTGTTTTTCTGAGCTCTCAATGTGGGCTGAAAGCCTTTGTAACTGCATTGTGCCCCAAGGTAGCTTCAGAAAGTCTGAAGAATAATCTGCACACACATTTTTCTGGCCACATGTGTAACTACTGGACAGGTATTCATGGGCTCAGGGTATTAAGCAACAAACCAAGCCCCTAATCTTGGGGAGGGGGAAGGTTTGAGATGTTTTGTTTATGTTTGGGTTTTTTTCCCCCATTGGCAGTGAAGTTTATTTGCATGCAGTTTTAACTAGCCTGTTCTCTAAAGGCACATGTTATTCCAAACCCTGATGTACATGCATGTTTATGTGTATATATGCATATGTGGATGTGGATGCAGCTAACACATGCAGGTGCTATCTGTACAGCTTCCAGTAAGCTGTAACTGATCCTTTTTCCCTGAATAAGAGCTTCAGCAGGGCAGACCTGAGTGTCTGGTTCAGACCTACCTTGCTGTGTATCTGTAGTTAAGCAGCCCAGTGTTCTCTTTCTTCCTTCAAAATGCAATCCCTTCCCTTTGCACAAGTGCATAGAGCTGACATCCAGCCCCCTCAATGACCTGATGTTTCAGCAGCTCTGGCAGCTCTAACAGCTGCACTTGAATCCATTTAGGCAGTGAAAGCTGTAATTTATTCTGGCAGCATGCCAGCCAGGTCAGTCACACCCAGGAACTGTACATCTGAACTTCAGGTGAACCTTTCCCAAGAACATGATGGCAGATGAAGACAGTAATGGAAATTAATGTAAATGAACATCAATGCAAACTGTTTCACGGGGCCTAATAGTCAGATCAGAGCTGATCACCCAGACAGTTGTTAAACACCTTAAAACACTTAGTTGAACACTGAGCATATCAGCCTCTAATTCCAAGAGCATGGTTCAAAAATAGGATTGGGATTTCAACTGTAGTAATGTAATTAATTTTGTGCAAGACAAATGTCATCTGACAGAAGGTAACCTGAAGTCAGATCACTTAGCTAAACCAAAAAACTGGTGCTTCTTGAAAAGAAATTGATCCAAATTAAGTGAATACTGCCAACTTACATTATAAAGGAGTACTGAGATTTGTGTTCCATAGCATAGCAAATTTAGAATGAAAGAACACAGGGTGACACTAACAGCCTATATGTCCTGTCTGTGAAGGTGACTAGCACAAGATGCTTAGAGAAACTACATAAGAAATAGAATAACTCAAAGTATGTAGTGATCCTTACCAGTAGGGCTGGGGAAGTCTCCTAGGAAATACCTGAACCAGAGATTTTCTTTCAATAATTTCAGTTAAATAGCTATCAAGGGATCCGTGAAACATCTGCTTTACAAACTTAATATGATTTTATTTTAAGCACCATTTACGTTTTGGACTCCTTAACTTTTTTAATCAAATGTTTCTCAAGTTAACTCTAGGTAAATAAAGTACTGCTTTCCATTTGTTTCAAAATCATTGTTTAAGGATTTCACGGAGTCTCTCTAATTCTGTATTGGGAAAAGCAGTTAATGATTGTTTCCCAGGCATGTTGTCTGTAAAAGTGTTCAAAGTTTCCAGTACTTCCAGGTCTTTATTATAATACATTTTGGTATTTCTAAGATGTAATATCTTAATATACATCTTCCTGTATGGTGGAATACTGCTATTGCTGTCCTTTTCTGCCCTTTCTGCAGTACAGCTGTGCCCTATGTGAGATAGAAGACCACAAAAATACACAGAATTGAAGACAAGGGTGCTTTATTGATTTAGAAAGAAATGTATTTTTACCTGTATTTTCAATTACTTTCCTTATAATTCTCAATACCAACTGCTGTTGAGGTACATCTAAGCCTTAAGCTGTGTTTTCAGAAGAAACCTCATTTTCACAATGACTGCTGATGACTTCTAGATTTCTTTTCTGAATAAAAATGCATCACTAGAACCTATTATACACAATTAGAGCTATTTTTTGTAATGTGGAGTACCTATAATTTATCAATATAAAATTTAATGTAACACTTCTGAAATTGTTTGTAGTCATCTTAAATTCTGCTATCCTGAATAATTTTATAATTATTTACACACTTTAGTACAACACTTTTGTGAATAATTTGTGAATATGTTGAACCGCCCAGATTCTATCACAGAGCCTTCTGAAAATACTCTTGCAACTCTGTGATAAATTAAAACTCATGGCCTCCTATCTTTTATTTCTGCAGTTTCAAGCAGGTTTTCCCCCTGAGGGATCTCTAATTTTGCACATAAACCTAATTTATTTGATGATTTTTTTCTTGATAGACCATATCAAAAGGCTTTTAAAGACACTAGATACACCATTTTTACCAGACGCCCATTACAACATCCTCATTGACTTCTCCAAAGATTCAAGTAGATTTGTGACAGATTACTTCTACCAACCAAATCAATGCTAACTCTCCTCTAATTCTATTCTTTTTCACTATTTTGCATTATTTGCTTAGTGCAGTTGTTAATCTTATGGGTCTGCAGTTACCTGGAGCTACCTACAAAATTTGGCATCATACTTGCTGTCTTCCATTTCCCTGGTGACTTATTAACTAAAGCAATAAGCTCATCACTTAGAAGTGCAGCAAATCTGAAACTGTAAATCTCCTGGGAAAATTCAAAGAAATTCAGATATAAATTCACAGTGGGGTAATTCTGGCCCACTAAAAAATATTTATATCTCTATAGGAAACAAATTTGCACTTATTGACCATATCTAGGGCCATGAGAAATCCCTTCAGGAAACCAGAGATGTTTAAAGCCCTGATTAAATGTGTAGTTTTATTCCATGGTTTAGTCTGCACGCTTTCAATTAAGTGGCACAAAGGAGCTTCAGTTTTAATCCATGTTCCTCTTAGTATTTTGTTCCTAAGTTCTTCTTGTAAATAGATTGAGCCAGATATTTGAGAGTTAAGTATTTCCATACTGAGCTAAATTCTAATTATCCCTTCTACTGTAAGTACTTCATTTATTTGGGGAGACAATGGTACATAACTTAGCAAAAGGGCAGCAAAATTATTGCAATATTAATAAAAATGCATCACAACAGTTGTGGAATAAACTATTAGGCTTTAAATCAGAGAAGTAATTATAGGCCTATTATCCAATATGGCTACAGCTGCTCTGTGTATTTATACACACAATTGCTTTCACATATACACCAGGAGGATTAGAATGAAATAAAATCCATGAAAGAAAGTATTTATCCAGGGAGCTGGAGTAAAAGCAAATCTTTCATTTCCATACCAAGAAAAATGGAACCAAGCAGCTGTTCAGATATTTTGAATTCTTGTTCTTGCTTGACAATGATTAAAGATATTAAGAGCTCCAAAATGACATGTCAAGATAATAAATGAGGTTTTCTTGGTGATCAGCATCTGTCATCAGAGTTCCTATTGCTCTCAGCAGTATTTCTCTACTTATCAGCAATTGCTCCTTCCAATAAAGATTACATTTTATTTTCAGTTTCACATACTTTTTTTTTTCTTTTTCCCTGTATATTGAACTTTTGCATTGCAAAACTCTAGATATCCAAAGAAGAAAATGAGAAAAATGATTGGTAATAAGGGATCTCACAAACTGTCCATTTTGACTGAATGAAAATCCAAAACCCATGTGTCCAAAATGTTTACAGGTTTTCAGGAAATTACTACCAATACAGTTATGAAGTCCATGTTGGCCTGGCATCCAAGTTCCTGCATTTCTGTCATGGCCATGAACAAACATTTCTGCCATGCTTCTCTTCTCCAATGTGATATTCAATTGCATTCTAATCTAATTCACAAATTATGTGTTCAAATGTCACTTATTTACTGCTCGCATTGCACTTTGGATTGGTGTAGTTTCTGTGGGCACTGGAGGCTGCTTTAGCCACTCTAATCTGCTTTCAGAGAAAGTTTTAAACCCCCAAACTACAGTAAGTTTTTTGAGGAGTAAAATTTTTATATTACAGCCAGGACTTTGGAGAGGGCAAAAGATGAAAAGCGCCTGTACACCCAGCAGCAGTTCCATAATCATCCCCACTGCAGAGTTATCCAGCTTTTGCTTGCACTGCATTTGCAGGACAGAGGCTTGCCGCCCCATACTTAGGAAATAATCCAACATATTCATCCGGAATAACAAGCCACGTGATTTCCTCAGGCAAAAAGAGCATAGGGAGGAGGAATGACTCTGCTTATCACAATCACCACAGGCATGCTGGCTCCTGATAGCACCATCTTATCACGTCCAGAGCAGCGTCTCCCGGGCAATTTGCTCCTCTCTGTGCTCAGACAATCAAAGTAGCTTAGCTTTGAAAATAGTTTATAGGACAAAAGCAGGTGTCCTGGGATCCTGCCCTAGCAGAAAGCCATGCTATGATTGACACCATAAGTCTGAAGACTAGAAGAATCCACTTGGTGTGAGCAGCAGAAATGACATTGCAATAGGTGGTGGGGCAGAGGCTGTTCATTAGAGAGACATACAAAGATAGAAGCATGTGGGAGGGAGCCAGGCATCAGGATGCAAAGGAGAGGACATATACAGGCAGTTGGCCACTGAGACAACTTCCATTTCAGCATTAGACCCACACCAATGACAGTGTCACTACCCTAGCTGGTACAGAGCAGCCACAACTACTGTGACTCACCCAGGTCATGGCCAGAATCTCCAATTAGCCAAAACACTGCAGAGAAAGCAGCTGCTTCAACTTGACTGTTGTTTCCTCCTTGAATGTTATTTTAGTAAAGCCTTTTCATACACAGCCTCAGTGTGGTTTCCCTGAGATAATTTTTCTACGCATCTTCTTGTATTTAGTTTATACATTCTTCTGCGTCTTCATCCAGACAGGAAAGCAAAGGTTAGAAAAAGGACAACAATTCAAGTAGGCATTGATGCAAGGACCAGCCTTTCAGGGAAAAAAGATATAAAAATATCGATACAACAAGAACAAAAGACCCAAGAAAGCATGGAGATGTCTGACTGCTGGACAGAATGCACACTTTCTACCTTGCTGCTCCCTTGGCTGGTGGAGACTTGCTATTTGCCTGCCAGGTTGTTCAGTGCTTTAGCTCGGAGGGCAGGAAAATATGACAGCTCAGTGATTTGTACCTTTCCTGACAAATAAGGAAAGAAGGAGCACAATTTCCTCATCTTTCTTTCGCCTTTGATGTGATCCGATTATATGGAGGAGAATTCAGATGGGCCCTAAATCAATAGGGAGAAGGATAGATACTTTTAATTGCTGCTGAGGCAGCTATCCAACAGAACAACATTTCATAGGAAACGTTTTGACTGGATAAATTTGAGATTATTAAATCAGTGTATATTATTTCAGTGTTGTCTATCACATACTAGGAACTTGACCACACTTTTAAATTACTGCACGCTGCTTCCCAGCTGGAAAGGGATGTTGACCACATGGAAGGCAGATGAAAGGTCAGCTGAGATATGCTGACATGTTTACAGTCCATTATAGAGCATTAACTTAAAATGCATAGCTTGGATTTTGTTCAGTTTCTCAGGACCATCATTGAGCAAGGATGGGTATTAATCTCTGCATTATCTGCAAGCCTTCAAATGCTTATCAAGACATACATGCTAAAAAATCTTCTTCCAGGTCCTGAAAACTTATATTAACACTGAGTTCATCTTTGAGATACACAACCCTGAAATTCAGTGAAACATACATCCCTAACTTGCTCCAGCCCTATGCAAAACTTGGTCACTGGTTTCTGCTGTTGAGGACCAGGGGGCTGTGACAGTGTCTTTGTAAGCAGTCACACAGCAGTTACCACAGCAGTCCTCTGGAATGCAGCAGGAACACCTCACACAGTGCTTCTCCCTATAATAAATCTCAAGATGTCATTGCTCTGTTACTACAACTAATTCTCATTTGATGACCTAGCTGAAAGCCCCGAAAGTCCCTACAGCTGTTGTCTCGTGTGCTGCCAAAAGTGTATACATTATCCTCTCTAGTATATCTGTGCGGGAACATGGAAGATCCCTTTCAGTTATCTAAAACATTTGTAGTTTGAGTTCCTAGTGAATGCTTTTGACAATTTGAAGTTTTTATCTTTTGCTTAGTTTCTCTAAGCAATGAGTAATTCTTCGCATGATAAACTCTATTGTCCCCTAAAATTAGTCCCCTGTGAAGAAACCACGTCAAAGCAGTGATCTAATGTCAAAAACACCTCTGGCTCTTGAAATCAGAGCAAACAAGAAAAGAAGGAAAAGAAAAAGAAAAATTAAAAACACCTTCATTGGCAATTTGGAAGAGAATTTATTTCTTCCTACAGGGTGTATGATGAGTAATTCCTTTGCAAATGCTAAATTCACTCAGAAAGTGTTCTGGAGAAATATTGTTGAAGTCTCATGCTTTCAGTATTGCAGTCAATAAAATGAAACTTTCCCTTGATTAAAAATATTATTTAAGAAAGAAAAAAAAATGCAGGTGGTAAAATAATAAGAAATAAATATTGAAAATTATGGATTAGTGCTTATAAATCACCCACCTCTCCCCCAGTGGTTCCTAGCAAAGCTCAGCTGCAGACCTGGTTGACCAGGGCAGGAGTGCTGTCATGGTGCTTACAAGGCAGACACACTCCAGGAGGTTTTCAGACAGGATCTGCCCAACACCAAGGGGAATTTTGTATCTCTCAGACTTTTAATTTATTTTCTCCATGAATATTTTTTTTTCTTTTTAATAATCATAGAAAGGATTAATTTTGACCACATTGATTGGATTTTTGTTTACCACAAACCAAACAACTTTCCTGGGTGTACTGTCAGTTCTGTAACTTCAACCTGAATGACAGCTTATCTTTCAGAGATACAGATGGAGTCCTGCTTAAGAACAGACATTTAAGATCAGAGTGATCTAAAGACATCCAGTGATGAGCACTCAATCCAACCTCTAAGTGAGTAATTTCTCGATGTCAGTTCCCTGCCTTGCTACAGAACTAGCCTGAGATAGACAAAGCTTTGTTTCTTCCAGTAATTTTTAACAGTCTTTTGATAGCTATGTAAGTGTCACTGCAAAATTTGAATCTCAACGCTTATTTCAGTTCTACAGATTTTCTGAATGCTTTCCAGCTTCTCAACATTCCTTTTTGTGATTTGAATGAGTCTTAGTATACTGGAAATATCATCTACCTACTATCAGTCTTAGACAGCCAGATTGCTTCTCAGCCATAGATCAAACTCCTACCATCACACTTAAAGCACTTATTCCAAGGATTATCTACTACACTGTTTCTGAGTTTAGTTCACTGAGACACAATACCAACTCACAGGTGCCAAAAAACTCATGCTCAAATGTATTTAAGGAGGGAGCTGCAAGGGTTAAGACATACGAAAAGAGACAATAAGAAGCATGTGGACAGAGATGTTGGGAAGATGACTGGAAATACTCTTGGAAAGAAGTGCTCCATGACAGAGAAGGTACACCCAAGGGGATTGTAGCTGCAGGTGACCCATGCTGGGGTATGATCCCCTCTGAGGAATTGTGGCCTTGGGCTACTCATGCAAGAGCAAGGACAACCCTGAGGTACTGCATCTTGTAAAATAACTTTTCCCCTAGCTTTTTGTGCAATTTGCTTTGTTTTTATCTTCTTTTCTTACCTTGCTATCTGAATCAATAATCAACACCTATTGTTAAAAAGCAATGAACTATATTAAATAAAATTCTCTAAGTAGAGACTGCTTTGAATATCACAACTTCTTCTGTACTACCAGCTGGAGCAATGCAGTTCTCCCTGTTCTCCAGACTCTCATCTGGGGAGTGCTGCTCCCACACCTACCTGCATGCAGCCCAAGGGAACAACATGACAGGGGCTCAGAGGCTGTAGTTTCTTTGAAGAGGGTGACCAAACCACAGCCTCCAACACTTCAAATGACCAGGCCTTTGGATACTTTCAGAGATGAATTATTATGCTCTTCTGAATTTATTTCAGTTTGCTTTTACTCATAAGTAATTTTTAATTAAATGGCTCAAAGTTATCACTGAACATAACAATCAAATGAATTTGATTACCTCTGGCCTAGGAGAAATGATGCCATTTTCCAAAACAAGAAGGCTGTATAGCACAAACAAAGCCAGGCACTTGGCAGTGTTACAGTGCTGTATTTTCCTCCAATCTTCAAGCACTGCTGTCCTCCTGGCACCTCTTGCTCTGACTCTGCTGTTCACTGAAGAAATCCAGCATCTCCGGGTATCAACTTAGTTCACAATCATAGACCAGTGGAAAATGCAACAATCCTGAACATTTTTAGGTTTTTAAGGGATGGAAGGAGGAAAAGTGGGTTACTGGTACACCTTGCTAATCCTGAGTGAAGGTTAGGTCTCCCTGCCTTACCAGCTGCACTGATGCACAGCTCAGGTGCTGCTGGTTCCATCAGGCCACGTGTGGGTGCATTGAAAAACAGACAGTAGGACAGCATGTGACAGCAAAACTTTGAACAAGGCTAAGGCCTTGATCAGAGCACTGTCTTCTTGATTAAGGAATAAATTTTTCCTTCTCCTGTAGAGTAACATAGTTTTTGAGGTTTGCATTAATTAGTACTATTAAAAGTTAACAGTAAGCAGGGATAATATAAAGCGATTTTTCCTGAAGACCTACTAAATTATATTTACACTTACAATAATTAATGAAAGGAAAATAATATTTATACATGGCAATGGAGAAATTTCAGTAGAACAGAAATAATTTTATTCCTTAGGACAGAAAGCACAGAAATAGATAGAATCACAGAAGAAGGTAAGTTGAAACCTTTAAATTCTTACCATATGTCATTTATTCCAGGCCCTGGTCCTCTTAATTGCTCTCTTCTGACCTCTCTCCAGTTTGCTAATATCTCTCTTTCTTGTAGGAGTAAATTTTAAATATTTATATGAAATTAAATATTAAAGCAATTAAATTTTAATTAAATATTAAAGCAATTACATGAAATAACATTAGGAAATTATGCCCTTGAGGCAGAATCCATAGGACCCAAATAGAAGTTCATGACTGAGATGATTATCATCTGGAATCCTTAATGGCCACTGAAGACAAATAATCTGTTCTCAGAAGGTGTCCTAAAGTCGGTATTAACATTAGATTAGATAACTTTACATCTAAGATCTCTTCACTGAACATAAAGCATCCAAGGATGATTGGCTCAGAGGGATGCACTGCCACTGCAGATATCTGAAGGTAGATGACAGCAATCCTTGCCCTGTGGCTGTTTTTCAGTCTGTGCTTGGGAAGCAAACACAAGGCACAGTTTTGCACTGGAAGTTTTTCAGGCAGCAGCTTCACTACTCCAGGTATTAATCTTCAACCTCAAGATGCATAGAAACTGTTAAATCTGCTTTGCTTTTAGCAGGATGTAGAATGACTGGAACCTGGTCTCCTTGCAACATAACAATTCACAACTAACTTTATTTAGCATATTTAAGTTTTCCTAACAGACAATTCCCAGGAGAAATCCTTCCTGTTTGTATTAAGGCATTGTGAATGCCCCAACAGGTAGATTGCAAACACCCCATTCTCAGGGAGACCCTTGAAGTTACTGAAAGCAAATGGAGTGACCTAGTCGACTTAACAAAATCAGCACATTACCTTTTATGTGGATTAAAGCTTAGATACTCATGCTGCTTGAATCCTCATACATTGTTCCTCACAGATACAATCACCTTCAATCATTGTGTTAACACTTAATGCATTTAATTTTCTGTTATTTAAAATAAATGCCTTAAAGAGAATTAAAAAATTATCTTTTTTTGAAAATATATATTTGCCATATGAATGACATTACAAACACTGCCTTGTAACTGCTCAGTAGGGCTGCAGCAGGCAGCAGCTCTCTTTGCTTGGCCTGATTGCTGCTTGGCCAGGAGCATTTTTCCCTGGAGGGCAATCCTTGACATGTCTGAGCAAGCCAAGAAGTAGCCAAGTGGGACAGCTGGAATTGGCTTCTGTGCAGCTGGTTCTTTGTACTTTCTGTCTTCACTGGGCAGTAGCTTCAGAGCAGCAGTGCCCACTGAGCTCCACGGATTTACCCTGGCTTTTAAAGTCCGTCTCTTGCAGGAGGTGCCGGTGGCTATCCGATGGCTCATGGAAGCTCAGGTTATGTGTGCTGCAGAAAGTTATTCCAAAGGCAGTTGAAGCTATCAGCCACATCAAAGCAGTGGCAGAATTACAACTCAAGTGCCTGTGGATAGAGACTCCTTTAGCTGGCTTGCATTTGATCATCCCTAGCCATACCTCCCTGATGAACAAACATGGAATCACAGAATCATAGAATGGTTTGGGTTGGAAGGGACCCTAAACATCATTACAACCCCCGGCCATGGGCAAGGACACCTTTCACTAGACCAGGTTGCTGCAAGCACCATCCAACCTGGCCTTGGACACTGCCACAGGTGCTCTGGGCAATCTGTGCCAGTGCATCACCACCCTCACAGTAAAAGTTTCTTCTATGGCACTGGCCTAAGGGACATCGTAGGGTTTCACTGCCAGGGCTGGTCACATCTTTAGGTGTCTGGCTCATTAAATCCTATAAGGAGCCGTCATTCACACCAGAACCAGGGGCATGGTTCCAGATGCTGGAAGAAATTTCTGTAGTCTCTGGAGACCTAGAAAAGCAAGTTTAAGTGGGGATGTGAGCTAAATATATGCACAGGAAGACCCTTGGTGTCACTGGGGAGAACATACATCTGGAGAAGTTAAATAAGGAGAGGAAGAACTTGACATTCACCTGCTGTTACAATTTCCTTGCCTGTTCTCCTATGAGACCACACATTTCTCTCCACAGCCAGGAGTCCTTCCTGCAAGAGAAGGCTGACGTGCCTTCTGCAAAATGCTTCTTTGTGGCTACAACTGCTGGGTGAGAAGAGGTAGGGGGCTTCTAAATTGCTTTGTTTGAACATTAGAGGAAGTCACAGTCATTGCATTGATGTTTTGACCCCCACTGCATGATAGAGTGGGGGTAGGAAGAACAAAAACTGAAAGGAGGAAAGGTTTTACCAGCCTGGAAGTCTGTTTTTGATCTGAAAATGAAGACTCTTAGTAAGTGTTCAGATAGGATGGATTATCTCCTTCTTAATGTCCCCCTGACTCATCCCTAGAATACTGCAGAAGCCCTCCAAGTTTCTCTGAAGGGCTGGAAATGCCACAGCCAGACATCTATCTCTGATTTTCATGGGTTTTTTTGCACTACAGATGTTTCTGTGCAAATAAAGGAAAAGATTCTGTGTGAAAAACTTCAGGTCCATTGAAATGATCAGAGCTGTCATTTTAGTGTCTTCTTTTCATACTTTATCATGAGGTGCTCCCCCCTTAGTTTTTTAGACCACAAAGGCTTCTGGTGTGACTTCATGCACCAGCAGCACTGCAGTGTTAATGAGGGGAGGGTTCCCACCGTGACAGACAGGACACACTGCATATTTACAAAACATGTTACCAAAACTCAGAGAAAGAATAAATAACTTATTTTTGATTGATGCTAAGGGGAAAATCAGTGGTGCTGATTCCATTTTGAAGGAATACTTAGGTGCATTTTGACCTGTTTGCCATCTCAATTCTCATCTTTTCCATCCTAATAGAAATACTGATGTAATTTTGTATCTCTAGCTTTGCACATTGAACTGAAGCAAGAATTTTACATTATTTAATCTTGAATGTCCTCTAAACTACAGTCACTTCCCCCTACAATGTTCTGCTTCATCTCACTGTAACAGCGAGCCTTGCCAAGCTGCCAGGCTACTTCTGCCATCACAAGTACTTCCCTGAGATTGTGTCAAGATCTACTTGTAATGGTGGAAAAGAAAAAAAGATCCTCTACAAGCAGAAATAGAAATAGAAAATTAAATAGGAAACTGGCTAAAATAAGGTAGTCATCCATGCTAGGAAAAAAGAAAAGGGTGTTCTTGAGGGAAGATACACTTCTAATGTCGACGTGGTATTTTGCCTTTCTACAGCTTAAACTTCTATTTCAAAATTGCTGAGAAAGGGTATTTGTGTGCTGACTGATGGTGACTGAAACACTGCTCTGAGTCCTTCCTCTAATTGACACTCACTGCAGGAAGCATTCCTCCTCCCCAGCAGCATGAGGGGTGGTGCTCTTTGCTGTGTCATGGCAGAGCTCAGGAAGGACTGTCTGCCCTTCTTCCTACACTGAGCTTCTGAAGCCATGCTTCAGTCCAGCCCAGCTAGGGCAGCTTGGGCTGTGGAGCTGAAAAGGTGTGATGAAGGAGGAATAAATGGCATATCCCTGAATGCAAGCCCCTGTCCAGACTGAGTACCATGCCCAGCACAATGACATCACTTTCTGGGGGCATTGCTAACTAACACACACAAACCTGTCCCAGCTGGTCGCACCTGCCAGTGCTGTGACGCTGGAGCATGGAGATGCCCACGGGAGGCACACTGTGGAATGGGATGCTGCTTTACACACCCACTCCTTCTACCCCCACAGAGCAATTAGACAGCTGCAAGGTCCCCTGAAGTTGTCCCCGCTGATGGAGCTCACTGTCTAGATGGCTACATGATGCAAGGATGTCTTTTGCATTTTTTGAAGATGTGAATGTCATTAGGGAACTGCCTTACTTTACACACATCAGCTAAGCAACTCCTGGCAGGAGTGCTCTGCAGTGCAAGTAGGGGCCCCTCTGGAGGAATTTCCATATAATAATGAAATTAATTTAAAGAATTCAAAAACCGAGCATTTTCTGCACTACAGGGAGGGAATGAAATGCTACATTCCTTGAAGAACTGGTGTATCTTACCTTGCTCCCTCCTTAGAAAGTAGGAGAAAAATCAAGAAGCAGTCAACACAGCTGGGCTTTTCTTTTTGTTTACTTGGAAAACTTATTTTAACCATCAACTTTAGCAAATTTTGGCAGTTACAAACCTGTACACTTTTTTTGTTGTTGTTTTGTTTTTATAGCAAAAGAACACAAGACAATACTGCCAACAGCAATTATGAAGGAACAACTGGTTTTCAGATGAAGAACTATACCCACTCAAACTGATAAACCTTCCCTTTTGCATAAGGTTGAATTTGTTGTCATTGGAAAAATGACATTCTCTAATACCTACTTGAAATGGAATAAAAATCATATCTCTATGTTTTTTGTGCAAAACACATTCATTTTAAAAAGTCAATAAAAAAATCTTCTTAAAACCAGAAAGAAGTTAAACAAAAAGAGCTGAACCCAAAGGAAAGTTACAGTACATTTTGAAATGATTAAAAAGTTTTCAGATCTAAAATGTTTTTGTTTTTTCTGTTATCTTAGAAGTTTAAACCAACCTTGATGACGCTTTAGAATTATATCAAACAAACAAACAAACAAACAAAAGAAATTAAAGCAACCTGATTGGCATCAAATATCTACAAAAGCCTGGTAATTTGAAACCATTATATACATTATTTTATAAACTTCTTTTTAAACACCAAAACATACATCTTTTACAAACCAGCCTGCTTGAGACAGGTAAAATTTACAAGACAATCTTTTCCAATACAGTGCTTTAAAGAGAACTGCTTTCACTCCTAAACATCTTTGTCATCTCCTGAAAAGCGGCAGTATGGGCTCATTGCATTGCTGATTAATAGTGTTTCAGGTATTCCTATGACAAAAGAATGCTACAGTTCTGAGGGCTCCAATCTCTTTCCATAATACAGTTCAAGTGCACTCTTAACACTGGTAAAGATTACTTATGGCCTTTGTGTAATACGACATATTTGCAATTATTGCTTTTCATTATTACATAAAGAAACAATTTAAATTCATTTCCTCCCCATCTGCCCATCCCTTAGATGATGCAGCTAATTTACTAACTGAATGGCCCTTCTGAAAATGGAGATGCTAAATGTCAAGTTCATGAAACATAGGCTGAAAACCATGGGTAATGGGCAATGGTCAAAATTTCTAAGGCTCAAATCACAGTTTGGTGTATTGAGAGGAGCAGAGATGCAAACAGGCAAAAAGCACAGTTTTTACCACATGGTAAATGATGGTAAACCATCAGGGGATGAAGCTAAAGATGCAACTCTCTTGCTGGAAACCAATGAAATGCCCATTATTACTGAGTGACTAGCTCCAAACATTATCTACAAAACACAGATGTACTTTCATACTAGTTCTGAAGAGCTGGCTTCCTCCATTATTAAGGATGCTTCCTTTTCAAATGAAGCTTAGTAGAACTGGTCCAGGACACCTTCAACTCCCTCTCCCATGACTGCAGCTATTATTGACTGTAAGGATATACTTACTATAGCATCCATTAAACTTTTTCAAGCAGGAACTTCATGAGGAGTAAAGTGTGTTCTTAGCCATTTGTCCTTTTCAGCCCACATTTTTCTTTATGATGGAATTTTTAGGAGACAAGAGCAACAGCTTTTATGTCATATCCTCAAAATGTCTCTGCCTGGCTCACAGAGACAACAGGCTGCTGCCTCCCCACTGATCAGCATTTCATGACATGCTTTTATTCACTGTGCTGCTGCCATACTGAGTTTCTGACTAGAGAGGTTTCCAGTACATCAAGGCTCTCACTACTTCAGATTACACTAGAGAATTTAGAGAACTGGAGAAAAAATTCCAAAGACCAATATTTAAGTTCTTTGTGAGACATGCAGAGGTGGAGACCCTGCTTGACAGATGGAGCATACAACTTTCAGGTTCAGGAAAACAGTGGTAGTGAGAAGCCTTTTACTCCTTCCAGCCTTTTACTGGAATTATATGTTAAAGAAACCCATGGGATAGTTCGAGATCAAAGATGTAACTGAACTTAAGGAAAACAGTTTGATTGACAGGAAATCATGGTTCTGTAGTGAATCTCTGCATTCCAAAGTCCTCCTTCATATGCTGTATCCTATACGAAGGTCCTTAGAGGAAGGTACCTTTATGGCGGTCTTCCAGTGGGGTTGTGCATTTTCTCTCATGGGAGGGAAGTGATTCTACAGCTCGATGGTGTCACATTTGGCCCTTTACTTCACTTTAAGATACTGGTCAAGGAGAGCAACTACATCCACTATCTATAGTTTTGTGGGAGGTTTTTGCCCTTTTTTTTTTCTTTCTTTTTTAAACTTATAATACAAAGGCAAAGTAATTAACATACTTAGGAATCGTACATAAGCCTAATTTTTCCTTTTGCACAAGGCCACCTACTGCAGTATTGGGAGAATAAATCATGTTGTAGTCACTGTAAGGCTCCTTCCATTGCCAATGTTATTAAAAAGGCCAGCACTGTGCATGATATTCTCAACTTGATCAAAATGCAGAGAACAAGCACCCTTTTACTTAGATTCATATATCCCTGGCAAAGTTAGTGATTTCTGATATAAATGTGTATTTGCATTTTAACAAGTTGTTTTTTCTTTTTTTTTCTCTTGCTGCTTCTTTCCAAAAAGCAAAAAATTTCTTGATCCTAAGTTATAAGACAGTGATACTCAAAAGTACTTCATTAAGCCTATGAAATCATCTGCTACAGATGATTCTGAGAGAAAATATCGTGTAGTGGAGCCATCTACAGGGATGTAGTTTGAAATACAGACACACAGGATAAGCAGAGATGTGCAGGGTAGCTCTTGCAGAACCAGGGACCTGACAGCAGCAGTGATAAAAAACCATCATATGACAGAAAAAGGAAATATATAATGGAAGTGCTAATATGAACAGTAATTCTTACGTTCTGTTATGACAATGTGTTCTTATGTTCCAGATTAGAAGATTTTGACTTTTTTGTGTGGAGTAGTAATTAAAAACAAAATAATATGGTTTGGTTTAACAAGAGATGTTAATATGAAGATCTTACTCTCTAAGAGGTATTTCACCTTTAGATCTGCATTTGGGTTTTAGCACTATCAAAACAAGCCTGAACAAAACCAGAAAGGCCACAGAAGTACCAATATTCACAGAGGGGAATCTTAAGATGGATTTGGAGGGGAGGAGATATTGAGGTATAGAAATCATGAATAGGACAGAGAAGGCTGAACGGGTGATCCTTGGCACCTTCCCAACAGCACTTTAATAAGTAGGTGTTCAGTGAAATGAAATGGCAACAACATCAAACAGAAAAAGTTCTATACATTGTATTTATGCATATTTTACTATTAAAACTCACTACCAACAATATATTACTGAGGCAACAAGCTTGGTAAGAAACATTGATTTTTTTTTTTTTGTATGGCAATCATTAGGCTCTCATCGTGCTGTCCCTCATGACCCTTTTGATATGTCCCAGTAAAAGGTTTGATATTGGGTGTCTCAGGCTTACGCAAGAACTTTCACTACAGAAGACAGGTGACAAGTACACTTAATAACTATCTGGGGGCTTGAACAGAATTAATTGCATAATGGATAAAAATGTCTCAAACCAAAACTGAGTAGGAGCAAACCTTGTGTAAACTGCAGCCCGATGCTAAGAGATCATCACATTCTCAGAAGGTCATACAAACTTTAAAAGTGCAGCTAAATTTGCAGAATTGCTTTGCCAACTCTGATGCTCCTAACTCTTGAAGAGACATCAATCTATTTGCATTTCCTTTCCTGTAATACAGACTTCATGAACAGTACAAGTTATCCTCTATCCGTGCCTCTAGGCTTGCCAAACCATTTTATGGCATTCTGGCAAATCCCTCAGTTCCTTGTAATCACAATACAAATTTCCACATTGTTTTCTTCTTAAAAACACAGGAATAATATCAGGGAAAGGGTTTGAAACAACCATGAGCACATTCAGAATATATCACTGTTACAGAAGCATGTTTACTTTGAGAAGACCAAGTGACATTCATAAATTCAATGGACAGGACCTATTTGCAGACAAGTACTTGATAATACTTGTATGTGCAGTACATTCTTTCTAGAAGTTCACTAATTTTATTAATATACCTGCATAGTGAGGTGTTTTCTATGGAAGAACTGTTGCATCATCCTGAAGAAAATATCCACACCAATCTTTCACAGCTATGTGAGAGATTGGAGGGAAGCAGCAACACACTGTACCCACTCCAAGAATTCTAGAAATCCTGTTTTATTAAAAGTGTTACAAGCTGCAATTATTTAAATTACATTCTAGTAGTAATTTCTTTGTGCTGGGGGAAGTTCCTGAATAAACCCTTCCTGTATGTCAAGAAAAGGCCCACAATTTTGTGTGAAACTCATGTCAGTCAAGAACATGCCCTGGCATACAAGTGCTGAAACTATCCAGGTAAGGTGACTGACCAAGGGACAGGACACGGAAAGCAGCATGGGAAACCTGGTAATGAATCTGTTCATTTATCACAATGATTTAGGTATTCAGTAGCTTTTCAGAATGACAGAGTTATGCCACAGAAGAAATGGAGGAAAATCCAACAGTAATGCAGGCTTGTAGACTCACATTCTCTGGTAAGGTACACAGGCACTCTAAAATGCAGTGGTAAAAACATTTTCAGAGCACCAAGCAACAGGTGTGTATACTTTGCTTTAATACATTGAGTGAAAATCCCGTATTTCCAAACTACACTTGACTGCTCTGATCAAATCAATGTGAATGGCCATTTACTCCAATCAGGCTGAGGGAAGCATAAAAGCATACCGACGCCATGGTTTTCTTGATTCTACAATATTCTGAAGTCTGCAAACAACCTTTGGATGTACTCAAATCCTACAAAATCATGCACCCAGTGGAAAATCTAGCGACAGATCTTTGGCCACAGTCCATTCAGGCAGCTCCACGGACTGAGTCAGTCTACAGCAGCTGAGAACTCATCCCCTGAACTCTGAGGATCGACATTTGCCAAAGGGTATTAAACTAACGATGTGAGGCTACAGCAGCCTAATATGTAACTTAATTGCAACTAATTTTACTGCAGTAACTGCAGCATGAGGACTGCTGTTAAAGAGCTGATTGCCCAAGCAAGAAGTTTCCAAAAAATGATCAGCTGTGTAGGTTACCCCATGTTTTCAGATGCATGTTCACGCTGCATATATATTAAGAGAGGCTGTGCATACACAGCTGGTGCAAAACCAGGCCACTCCTGGGCCAAACTCTTGACATTTTTGGAAAAAAAAAAAAAAAAGTCCTCATGGGCAAAGCTATACATATACACCTGACATCAGGTTTTAAAAATTACACCCAAAGTAAGCCAATTTGGAGTAAATATAACCTGTATATTATGTGTGTTACTCTACACAAAGTAGAATGAAATGCTATGTAATAAACGGAATTATAGATAAATATTTATGGACAAATAACAGGTCACTTGTCTTTGATAGGTCAGTTCATCAATGTTGCTTTTTTTAGCCATCTGATGTGTTGCATGCAGCAGCCCGAGCAATCAATTGCTTTCACTCTTTGCTGACATAAAATTTCATGCAACAGTGCATCCTAGAATGATCCATACCCATTCCTTAATACTGTGGGGAGATCATAACACTGTAACACTTTTAATAACACAACGCCAAAAAAAACCCCAAAACAACCCAGCTTTGTGAGAGAGAAAGAAGCTATTTAGCAGTGATTTTTCCCCATGCCTCAAAAGCTGAGTTTTACTCTTGGTAATAAATAGAAGGTACACACTCTCCAGATTGTCTGTAACAATTTTGTGATGTATAATACTTAACACAATCGGTCTCTTTGTGTCTGCACATACAGTATCATTTCTGAACAAGTTAATAATGGGTTATACTGTACTTTTCTTTGCCCAATATATATATAGACACACCTTCAGTAAAATTTCTTCTCAATATTTATACTATTAATTGGACCAAATGACAAAATTAAAACAAAGAAGAGGAGGAGGAAGAAGAAAGGAGCTTCCTTTACACTTGTGTCTGCTGCTGGGTCTCCACAAATGGAATGTGAACATTTTCTAGGCTGAGTTCCTCCACGCTTTCAAAATCACTCATGGCTACTTCGGAGTCATCAAAGCCGCAGCCGGCTGAGACGTCAGAGGAGGAGGCGTTGAGAGAGTTGTGCAAGGATAAGGGCATCTTACCTGCACTAACATTTTCTGTGTTCTGGCTTGGGCCAACAGCAAAAGTACTAAATTCGTTCCCAGTTTGAGATCCTGCGGTGTCCGTCTCATTGGGGAACTGGTGGGGAGGGAGGTATTGGCTAGGGTGGAAGTGCGGCCGTCTCCTGCAGTCGGGGCTGAGAGTACTTGCCATTGAGACCGGCTGCGAGGGTGGGAGGGTTTCATATTGGTCTGGGAAATCCTCGGGAAGAGGAGGTGGTAACTGGTCCTGGCTCAAAAACTCCTCTTCGTGAGGGGGAGGGTAGTCGCTGTCGATGTCGTAGCCACCAAGGTAGTAATCTGTTTCCAGTTCTCTGGTGCTGCCGTGATGAGCCGAGCCTCCTTCTGTCGTCTCAAAATTGGGCACCTCCTCAATGTCGGACAAACGAGCACTGGGCATCCAGTCAGAGGTATCCCAATGATACGCTGCAGCAGGGAAGAGAACCACAGTGCTCTGTTAGGATGAGATCACACAGGAGAGCAGAGTGTCCTGCATGCACTTGCCTGAGTCCTCACAGCACATTCAAATCACAGCATGCGCCACAGGCCACTGACACGGGTCAGCCATGCTCTGACCAGAGGGGGAGAGGAGGAGAATAAGTTGCATTGTGATGCTAATGCAAACAAGCAAAGAAACAAAACACGACCACTCTCAGGCATTTTGCTTTCTAAGGTGCTACCTGGTCGTATTAGAAACTATGAGTCCAAGAAATTAAAATGTCTGAATTACTGCTTTTCACAGTAATTTGAAAAAAATCTTTCAGTGCAGTCAGCATGCTTATGGAATTTTATCTCCCCTTCCGCCTCCAATGACTTCAAGAAAATGTGCAAGCAAATAACCTAATTGACTGAAAACTGAATTTTGAAACAAAAAAAGTGGCTGACCATTCTCATGCATCTTTTGAATCCATCAGAATTCAAACAAAAGAGTACACGTGAATCAGTTCAAGAAAAAAAACAAAACAGATCAAGTCAGTGCTCTGCCCACCCCAGCCCACAAGCGGAAGGTGTCCCAGAAAAATCACCTCTGTTGTAGTTCTGTCCTTGATCCATAACAGACACTGTCAGACACAAAGTGAAAAGCAAAAACTGGTAACTCGGAGCTTGTCACCAGCACTGTATTACATGTGAAAATATAAAACTCTGCATGCATATTTCTAAAGTACAGCTGCCATGGTGTCATTTTAGGATTTTTAATTATTCTTTATTTTAACATACAAGATAAGCTTGCCTGTCAAATGCAGACATACATAAAGGAATGTTTATGTCATGTATTATATTCCTTTTCTATCATATCTTAATTATTTACCCTCACTGAACAGATACAGAATTACATTAGAGCTGTAATTCTTAACACAAAAAAGGGCTATCCACCATCGACATGGCTTATAATTGCAAAGTACATTTTTCTCTCACTTGTTCACTTTGAAACAGAAAAATAAGAATCTACCATTCTCAGGGCCGGTTCAAACAAATCTGGGCCCACCTGGGCTCAGATACCATGGTGATGGGCACGGTATAAGAACCTGAATAGAATAGAATACAAAGCCATTTAATGGGGCTATCAGCTACAACCCTCCGCAACCCCACACCCACCTCCCACCTGCACTGCCATGCTAGCTGGTGGGGAGGGAGGCATTCCAGTATGGAGAGGGTGCAGGGGTGGGGGAGAGAGCAAGGAAAGAGGTTTTATGTGAGACAAGAGCAGGGAATAAGCTGCAGCGTTTTCTAGATGATATGCTCTTGTTCAGCCACATGTTATTGGGCTTCATGCAAACAGTCATCGGGCAAAGTCTCTGGATGACAGTGCTGGAGGAGGTCTGGCAGGAGAAACAGACCTTTATGGCATCACAGCTCGTAACTTCTGTGGCTCAGACACAGGCGAGGGCAGAGAAGACTTCTCCAGCCCTTCACCTACTAAGACCACGCTTGCCCTTGCTCATCACCACATGGTGCATGTGGTGATGGTGATTTCTCCCTTAGCTCGATAGCCAGGCAGGAGTTCTCCACCTGCTCTGCCATGTCCTGGAGTGAGGAGGCCTAAAAGGTTTAGCAGCAGTGTCTGAACCGGCCCTAACCTCTCTTCTGAGCTTTTCTCTTCTTTGCACAGTGGATTTTGCTGTATTTGGGTCAGTGTGATGGCACTGCACCTGAGATGTGTCAGGGCCCTCTGAGTCGTGCGGATCAGGATCCAGGAGAACCTCAGTAATTTGCTGACTTGCTCAACCCTGGTAAGGTCCCTGGGGCAGGAGCCCCATTCTCCCATGACTCTGTGGCACTGATTCTGCCCAGAGCTCCAGTGTGGCTAATTATTCACCACTTCCCCCAGCTCCACTGTAGAGCAGGCAAGAATCCTGAATTTCATTTAAGGAACTGAGAAGTGGGCAAAGCATTTTCAGTGACAGTCTCTTGAAACTGCTGCCAGACTGACTTTTTCTGACCTGTAAAGGATGATAATGAGCCAGTGTGTTCACTTAAACTTTCCCTTAGGAAGGCAAGGTCATTTGCAGTGTCTGTGGTTTCTTTTCAAGGTTATTTTTTTATTTTTGAATGGGACTTTCTTTTGAATTAACCTTGGCTAGTTGATTTTTCTTTTTATAGTGAGAAGAATAGCACTCTAACACTTAAGGAAATCAGTAAATGCACTATGAACAAATACTCAAGTGGCATCACTAGCTAGGAGTAAAAGTGTTTTTCAAAATTACTGTGACACTGGCTCAAGAAAAAAGTCAGTAGTTTCACAAAACTAATTTACTTAATCATCTATGTATTATGCAGACTATATTAGCTGAAGTATGCAAAATTCGTCTTAAATTTGCTTAGGACATATGAAATTTTTGACTTGTGGATAACCTGAGTTGATGTTAAGTTGACATTTGCCCAAGGGTAGGAAAAATGTTGTAAAATAAATAAAAGTAATGTTTATCTATGACAACAAGACATTTCCTCAGTGCTTTATGGAGAAAAGAAAACAGTGATATCCCCGTGTTACAGGTTCACTTATAACATGATATGCCTGAGGTTACCCAGGAGGTCAGTGGAAGAGGTGAGTGTTGGGTCCTTGGAGCACATTGCCATGCTCTGCTGAATGGGCACAACCACGCCATGGGAGAGCCATGGCATCCCTGGAGCTGTGCCCACACATCCGCTGCCTGGCAGGGTTTCCTGGGAGAAACCAGCCCCCCAGCCAACCAGCACCGTGCTCCTTCCTCTCCTCTTCCTCTTCTGTGGGAGACCACAGGCTGCTGACACCCAGCTCTGCTGCAGCACGGGACACTTTACAGATTTCCTGTGTCATCTTCTGTTTCTCAGTCTCTGCAGACAGGATTATCTGAATGATATGGCTCCATTATCAGTCTATTATTTTCTCTGAAGGCAATGAGAATAAACAAACAAACATTGACTTGAACAGAAGAGGATGAAGGCTTGACACCTTTTCTACCACCTCCAGTTACCCACAGATATTCTGTGGTACATTCCTCTGGCATTTTCATGTTTGCTGGTGAACATGCTGATCTGGAAAACCCAATCCCCGCCACAGGATTGCTGGTCAGTGTAGATTAGTGAGGTTCTGCTGGAATGTTTCACAATGAAAACAGGAAGCATTGTTGTATAAGAAGAAAGAAAAAAATTTAAATACCTTCATTTTCTATAGTGTCAACTACATTGTTGACAAGCTGTATGACAGTCACTATGGAAGCTTGCAGGGGAGGGAAAGCAGAAAATAAAGGGAGGGGAAGGACAGCTTCAGGTTAGTATTCAAAACACACATCATATGTTACCACAATAAATTCTCTCAAAAGACAGAACAGGCATTGAAAAAAAAAAAAAAAAGGCTGCTGACCAATGCATGATATATGCAGTGGGTTGCAGGACATTTCATTTCAGATAATCCCATATATCTTCAGAGTGGTGATAAATTCCAAACCAGCATTTCCAGAAAGGCATATGGGATGATGTGTATCACCTCATAAATTCAAGTGGACTGGTCAGCTGATTCAATTAACCAAAGCAGTATCTTGTCTACCTGACACTAATTTCTAATTCATTCTTGCCTAGAGGTCTCCAGAGATGGTGCCATGTGCTCCAAGGATCATTATCTTTTAGCTCATCACACCATCAGAAACAGTGTTAAGCTCGATCTATTTCCTAAGAGGAATGTTTTACTTATTTACTGACTGTGCCATGCCATGTAATACCTCAGGGAGGTTAAGCAGCACAGCTATAATTAGGAGAACACATCCATGTAGCTGTGGTTCAAATTTTGACCCATGTTTGACAGAATAGTTTCACAAATGCTTTGTGCATTCTCTGCAGGTGTTCCAACAAAACATTTCCCTTGAAATAATTAATATAGACTGTGCAGCTGTTTAACGTGGAAGCCTATAATGTGTGGTCCTCTAGATGATCTGCATTTTGTACCACCTAACACCCCTGCCTCTAAGAACTTGAAATAAATTCCATCAAAACTGAAGGGAAAGCTCTGGATTAGTGAGCACTGGATCCTTCCCTTTTCCTTTGTCTTTACTTATGAGAAAACTAATTGCTTGGAGCAGGCTGAGAAGGGGACCAGAAATGTGGGGCAAAATATACTTTTTTGTATCACACAGCCAACAGACTTAGAGGTCACAGGAAATGTGTTAACAGTACAGATACACATTGAATATTTTCACATCTTTGTTAAATTTTGGGTATGGGATCAGGTATATCATCCAATTTCCTGAGTTCTAGTGAGGGCTTAGCAAAAAGAGCCTTGATAAACCAAAGGACCTCTGTTTTGTGTCTATGATCAGCATATTTATGCCATCAACAGCAATGGTAATTATACAAAGGAGACTTGTACTGGCTAATGCATAATAAACATTATAGAAAAATAAGGGAGTCCATGCAATTAGTGCTGCATGGCTGGGAAAAAAAGATGGAGGGCAGCTGTAAACTATTAGAGGAAAAAACTGAGTGAAAAACAGGTCAAAAACCAGGGCCTCCACAGTTTTCTTTGCAGCTCAGGGTTGGTTCTGGTGGGAGCTATGTACAGCATGTTCAGAGAAAGGAGGGACCCCATCCCACATAGCTCAGGGAAAGTAAATGCTCAAATACAGCATTGCTCAGATTTTGGACTACAAAAATTACTGCTAACTACTCACAGAAAGACTAGGGAAGCTGAGCAATTTAAATGTGGGAGAAATAAGGTGAGAGAAAAAAAAAAGTAGCTTCAAAATCTCACCCCATGTGAGTTTTCACGGCAAGACAAACGCTTGACACAACAAGAGAAGGCTCCAAGAGCCCTGGAGAGGGTGAGTGGAGGCTGCCTGCACCTTCAATGGGATTCATCTCAGTGCTCCTCTGGTGCAACACAGATTTCCCCAGTCAGAAAATGCCACCCAGCTTCACAAGTCAGTGTCAGCACAGCCATTTGTACATCTGTGTGACACAAGCCTGTCCCCTCTGCTAGTCTGAGAATGCAGCAGCACTGCTCCTTGCTTTGGAGGAAGGAATTTGGAGAAGGAGCCACTGTCCTGTCTCATCAAAGAGCGTGGATGCTGAAATTCATTTGTTGTGGTTTCACTGACAACCTTCTACGGTTTGCAGGTATGTGAAGTACAAAGAATTCAAATAACAAAAGGAGCAAGGATTTATGGCTTCAGGACGTATATCCATTAGCCCTAAAGTACGGGCATGTGGATATGTATATGCTTACTTATGCCTGGCTTTGCCCTTTAGGCTCTTTCACTAAAACCTTCTCTGTAAACCTTTCACTGTAAACCTCCCCTGCTGCTTCAAGGAAACCAGAGCATGTGGTCTTGAATCGATCTCTGCAAATGACTCAGATGATTAAAGTTTCTTCCCTCGCTATAATGTCATTAAATAATACTTAAAAAAAGGCTAAAGGGGTTTTTTTCGTGCAGGGGCAGAGAAGTATTGAGAAGCCTGACAAAAATAATTGTAATGCTTCAGCCACAGCGGACCAAAAAAAAAGCACTATCAGTGCTTTTTCCAACATTTCAGAGTTCCTAAAGAACAGCTGCATGATGTGACTGAGGAACTGAGTCTACAGACAGTTCATTAAATGGTGGCTGAGGAAACCAAGTACAATTTCTTTGTGCTAGTCTTCTTCTGTGTGTCTGAATAAGGCTTCCCTGACATCCACCATCCCTCCCCAGCAGGAACATCTTGACTTTTCTCAGGCCTACTGCTCAACATACGTGGGTCGCAGGAACAAAGGTCTGCTCTGACTCTGTGGGCCTTTTAGTGGGCTGTATATGGCTCTGCCCCTGTCACCCACTGAGATAATGATGCAGGACGTGAGAGACAGGCACTGAGTATGCACTGAACAAGGATTTAATGGTGCTATATTGTTTGCTGAGCTGTGATTGACTGGGACAAGCCAAGACGCTGGGGACTGGTTCATCTGCTCATTGTTGTGGCTGAGCACCAGCAGAGTTTTGCTGGGACCCTGAATGAGACCTGGCAAATAGCACAGAAATCCCTTTTATTTGACTGGTTAAACATGAAAGTCATGCTCTTTCAAGAAGGAAAATTATATAAATTCTACAGTTTCACTTGCAACCTATTAGTCAACTTACATCTTGCCAATGTGACTCTGCTGTATCATACCTCTAATTTGCTGAAAAGCTTGGTCCTGACACAACAGCCCCAAGCATCAAGATTTTTATTACATTTCTATAATTTAGTAAGTGGAACACAAAGTGATGGTTTGAACCCACGACTTTTCTACTTTCGTCATCATTAACGGGTTTCAAGATGTCACATAAATGTTTTAATAATATTAGAAGGAGAGACAAATAGCTTTTCCTCCAGCATAATAAAGATGAAATAATTTCTTACCATTATCATCTCCGGAATCAGACTGGAAGGAGCTGAGGGACTGTACTTCAGAGTTGCTGCCTTTATTACTTCCTGAAAAACAGGTCACTTCTTCAGCGTCATCAACCCCTTTACCTTCATTGACAGCAAAGACAAAGCAAAATGGTACTCTCTAGGTATGCACACGTATCTATTTATACCATGGACACATTTAAATCCTGCCTTCTATTATCTGAGTCAGAATAGAATTATTTCCTTCACACAGAGGACATGACCTATTCGTCAAGAAAGCAGTTGGTAAAGATACCTAGACTTTTGAAGTGTTTGAAGCCCAAAGAGTCTTTCAAGTGGGTGACAACATTGTAATCAAGGAAGAAACATCTGTATTCAATACTGCCTTTTTAGATGACATAGTCGCAACAGCAAAGGAAATGATGACTTAAGGAATGTGGTATAAACAGCTTATACAAGAGATTACAGGTACATTTATCTTTACTGTTCATTTCCTAATTTGAGGGCCTCATTAAAGGCTCATTCAGTGCTCAGTAAAGTTACTGTGCATCTTGTTATTCATATCAGTGGCCCCTGGATCAGATTTTAATAGCTCCATTTCTGACATATAATAGATTATGCTTCAATTTACATTGCTTTTAATCAGAGACATTCACTCTTTGCAACTCTACTGTTTAGAAATCTAGCTGCAACCTACGGTATAAATTCTCCCGTAATTAAGCACATATAAATAAACACATTCAACTACACATTATATGGGCAATAATCAGGAACACAAAGAGTTCTCCTCCCTTGTAAGCACTGAGATACCTGAGTCAATTACAAACGAAGAAGCTCAGGTGCTATCAGTATGTAAGTACAACTCTACCTGCCAGCTGTAGGTATTTCTACCCAGCATGGCACACCTCCACACAGTAAGAGCTGATTTGCTCCTGCTGAACAGCAGGGTATGGAGCTGATGGAGTGAGTGCTGCAGTAACGAAGCTGCACTGCCTTCCATGCTTTGACAGCTGAGGTCTGTCTCCCTGGTATGGCCTCCTGGTGTGCAGACATTCATACTGGTACCAGCAGTGCCTGTGACACTAACACCCACGAGAATACAGAATGGAGCATGTGTGGGGGCTGGTGGGATGATGTTTTCAATCAGCATAACTACATTTAAAGGTTTAAAAGGTCAGACAAAACACAACCCTGAAATAAAGCCCAAATAAATGAAAATTAATTCAGTTCTTCATTACAAGACCTTAGCCATTGTGCTGCCTTGGATGAAAATGTGCAGATAGGGGCACAGGTATAGAATCATAAACTCCAAAGACTGGAAAAGACCTCCAAGACCACAACCTTTGAACGTCACTATGCCAACCAAACCATAGCATTAAGTGCCATGCCCAATTATTTACTGAACACTTCCAGGGATGATGACTTTACCATCTCTCTTGGTAGTCTGTTCCAAGGCTTGTTCTTTCAGAGCAAAAATTCTGCCTGATGTCCATCCTGAACCTCCCCTGGGAGAGCATGATGCTGTCCTCTTGACCTGTTGCCAGATTTCTCTCTCTATTCCTCAGTTCCTATTGCTTTCAACTACAGGACTGGATTGTGCAGTTTTATATGACAGTTTTGCTTAAAGCTGTGTTGCAAAAGGATTTAAGATCATAGAATCATAGAACAGTTTGAGCTGGAAAGGATCTTAAAGATCATTTGGTTCCAATTTCCCTGCCGTGGGCAGGGAATCTTTCAATACACCAGGCTGCTCAGAGCCCCATCCAGTCTGGCCTTGAATACTCCCAGGGATGGGACACCCATCCCTTCTCTGAGCAACCTGTTTCAGTACCTCACCACCCTCACAGTTAAGAATAATAGCTAATCTAAACCTATCCTTCTTCAGCTTAAGGCCATTCATCACTGCAGACCCTTGTGAAATGTCCCTCTCCAGCCTTCTTGTAAGCCCCCCCCAATGGTACTGGAAGATGCATTAGGAAAAATTCCTAATAAGAGAAAACACCTTTAAAAAATCATATATAGTGAAGCAAACATCTCCCAGTCCATATGATATATTCTGACTTACAAGGATAGATGACATAGAGCTGTAACTCTGTTCTAGAAAATTGGAATTTCCTGCCATGACAAAAGATGTGAAGTTTGCTGCATCTCCAGCAACTTGTTCAGGAATGGAGGGAGCACCGTGTTATAAGGTGAGGAACCATCAGAGTACAAATAGGGTAAGCGTGGGGATTAAAAATTCTGTGATGACTCTCATACTGAATACAGAGGGGAATGCAATGGCCTGAAAAGGTGCTCCCATATATCAAGCAGTACATGATTTTCTGCTTCACTTCACAGACACTGAAAGTGGGGAATATTAGTTCATTTCTCCCTGATGCAAAAAAGGATTGCTTCTTGCAGAAGGTTTAAATATTTTTAACTCCCTTGGGAAACAAACAGCCTGAACCTAATAGAACTTATATTTGAGAATTCTGCCCCAAATTGTTTTTTCTCCAATTGAAAGACGATTGCATTTTATCACTTGAAAAATGCTCAGGGCACTTACATATGCTTTCCAAACAAGTGAAATAAATGCTTTTAAGTTATACTTCATGCATAGAAGTAGAGGTCTTGTATGCCTGCTTTAATTATAACCTTTCAAAATTAAACCAGAGCACTTGGAGAAATGTAACAATTCACACGTATTAGGCTGGAGCACTAAGAGTACCTGTGCACTGTACCTGCTGCACCCTGAAGGCTACCATTTCTGCTGGCAGGGAAGAACGAGACTGGCCTGCAGTGTTACTTACTTTCTGTCCCAGCATCCCATGTGCTCTTCCTGATGGAGTCACAGTCCGAGCGACAGGGAGACACAGCAGGCAAGTTTGGAGCCACACTGCACACCACCACTCCCCTCCTGGCTGTCAGTATTCGAGGGGACTCAGGATGAAACGTTGTCATCTCCTGGTGCTCCACAGCAAGCCCATCCACTATCTTGTCCAGGTTATTCCGTGAGTCACTCTGGAAGCACGGGGTATATGCCATTGGCCTCACCGGCACCTGTGGGGGCCCAACCTCTTGGTAGATATTTCTGCTGTCTCCACTGTTCCTGATGTTCTTGAATTGGATGCCATTGCTCTTGTTCAGCAGGGCCGCAGTAGCCGGATCCTGTACGAGCGTGATGTTGTTGCGGGAATAGTTCTTCCTGAAAACCTTCTTGCGAAAAATGATGAAGAGAACGATTAACACAAATATGACAAACAGGACCACGGCTATTCCTATCAGCTCCTCCTTGCCAACGTAGGAATGCCCAGCTTGTATATTGGGAACCACCACGGGGCGAAGACCACAGTATTGACCCACATAGCCAGGGGTGCAGTTACACAGAAATGAACCAAAGATGTTGACACAAGAGCCACCATTTTCACATTCTTCTCTTTCACACTCGTTGATGTCTTCTTCACACCTTAAAAGAAGAAAAGGAGAGTCTGGAATCTGGAGAACATCTAAGAAGCAGTCCAGCTTGTGCATGCTGCCTTATCTTGTCAAAGTGGTGCCATTAGTTAACACCTTGTGGTACTTTGCAAATTATCATGATTTAATTTTTTTCTACAACTATTCCATGGGTTTCTTAAAGACAATAAAATGGGAATATCACAAAGGAAATAAGAGTTTAAAGCATCTGATAGATATCAAGAGGAAATAAAGCATCTGATAGGAAAAGGCTCCTTGACCCTAATGAGACTTACGGAATGTAATAGAAAATCTGCTTTTTTATATTGTTTTTGGACTACCCCATGGGTTTCAATACAGAATATTAGAGGGGGATTCAAGGAGAAGATAGCTGAGAAAAAATATAGTAAAAACATCAAAGTATTTATTGAAGGGAAGAGGGAGAGGAGAGGAGAGGAGAGGAGAGGAGAGGAGAAGGAGAGGAGACTACTTACTATGTGAAATTGTTTATGTCTGGAGATAAAATAAACACGTACTAGAGGTGGGGAGGGGGGGAAGAATAGGAACCATTGAGAGGAGAATTGGAAAGAACAAGAGGTAGTAAAACAAAGAGGAAAAAGTACAAACAGTAGACAAAACAGATGAGGGTAAAAGCATGTTGATGGGCAGGTGGGGATTTTCTGTCTATACCAAGTGTATGATTAAGGCAGGGATTTAAAAAAATGACTGCAATAAATTAGCCTTTTATTTCAGGGCTAAGGTGACTAAATAATGGATCAGTTTTCAAAACAAAGATTACACAGCAGCTTCCACAGGTTTTGTGAGATTGTTCAAAAAGCTGGTGACACTTAGGTATATCTCAGAGAAAACTGTCTCGAGATAAATCCTGAATCAACAGTTTAGGAGAGTAAGTGTAGGAAAAAACATTTCTGAGCATGCAAGTCTCAGGGATTTCTCAGCTGTCATTAGCTTAGACTTGGAATAAGCGCAAAGGTTGGGGCTATTTTTTGCGAGCTGAATCATAGCTTTTGGATACAAAATGCCTGATCAAAAAGCCCACCATCACTGAGCCAAAAAGCTCCCATTGCCCACCTGAGGAGGGACACTTACGTTACTCCTGTCAGGCCATTTTTGCAGTTGCAGAAGAAAGTATTGCCGATGGGATCACATGAGCCTCCGTTCCGGCAAGGATTTGGGAAGCAGGCTGTGATCTCTGACTCACAATTCCTTCCTGTAAACTGGGAGAGGCAATTGCAATGGTACCCTGGGAGGTGAGGGACAGAGAGAGGGAAATTAGACTCCTACCACTGAGTCTGTCTAAAAGCGAGAAGACCCATTTGGCTGCTTTACACAAAAAATAAATTGTAGGGGCAAGGGGTTGTTTACACTTGTTCTGGTCTGTCCATGTGGTTCACACTAATGCTAGTCAAGAGCTTGTCTATCTGAGATGTCCAGACAATGAGAGCTCATGTCTACAGCCAGGCACAAGAGGAATTGCTGCAGCCCAGACATCCTAATTGTCATGATTCAGGTAAAAATAAATGTCATTTGTGAACACCTTTTAATAAAGATAACAAGAAATGTTCTAGATCAAGGATATATTTTCCAGCTTTTTGAAAATGTTTGCTGATAGCAGCAGTCTACTTTCCTTTTGGGGCTTCACTGATGAACAAGTACAGCAGCTGAGAGCTTTTCCATCTCTGCCCTTTACAAGGATGACACAACGGAGATGTGACAGTAATAAAACACCAGTTTTATAAAGTGCATTATCAAGGCACTATAAAGAAGCTATAAACTTCAAAATACCAGCTGACCTGGGCAATACCAGCCCTAATCAGAGCTTCAGAGCTGATTATGTTCAGTGTGTGCTGTCAAATTCTGATCAATCAGTGACCGCAATTCATCAGACATAACAACATTCATGTGGAGGGGGACCCTGCCTGGGACTGAAGTGCCATTTCTATGTTTTTTGCCAACACAGGGGTAACATCAAAATTAAAAAAATCAAAAAGGTGTTTTAAACACATCAGTTCACCCTGCCAATTATTAAATGACAAATCTCTTTTTTTCTTCTTCTCTCCTTGTGAGTTCATATGTCACAGTGCCATTAATAAAAGCTTTATTTAAAGTCACAACGAAATTCAGTGAGGCAGTGCATCCCCTCATGTTGTGAACTGGATATGGAAATCTGACTGCTTTTTTGCTTGAAAAGAGCATGGAATATGTAGGCTGTGAAAGCCATGAGATGGCTGAGACAGTCCCTGGAAGCTGAAGACTCCTTACTTAGAGCTGTTAAACCACCAAAATTTTCCTGGACATCTGTAAAAAAACTTTGGCTGGTCTTTTAAAAAAGTTCCTTATACAATCCAAATATCCTAACCAGATGTGTAGGCAAGGTTCAAGCTCCAGTTATGGGGTTCACATACTTACTGAATATAGCATATTAAAAAACTAAAACAAGGAACCTTCCTGCCAGTAATACAGCTGAAGTAAGAGCTGAAATGGTTGAGTGCAACTCAATTCAGTGTCAAAATTATTGGCAATCAAGCTTATATAGTGGAAAAATCATCTCTCAGTGGTGAGCTTTTAAATATATTTTTTAAAACTTTCTATATCTATACATCTGGAAAAGAAACCCCAAACACTTGTTTTAAAAGTTACTCTTTCTGCAAACATGGCACGAATTTACAGCACAGTTACAAGGAAAAGAATTTCATGGGAACAATATGGAAAAACCCAGTGGAGGCATAAGGAGAAAGCAATTCTGCATCAAGACTCCAACATCTTTTATGTCCTATACGGTTCAATTCGCCCTGTTCAGTTACTCTAATTGAATTCTTTCACGAGGACAGGCTTTTGAGAATAATCTTGGAACCCGACTTGCTGGCATACTTAGTCAAGAGTTCAATACTATTTAATTGAAGATAAATGAAATAGATACTCAAACATCATGCTGTTTTATTGTCCTGCTACAAGAAGTGAGACAGACACACTGATCTTTCCAAGGTTACAGAGTTAAGAAGATAAATTATTCAACTTTTGGGCTTCCCAGAAAGCATGTTTAGTCAGTATCAGCAAGATGGGATTATTTCTTTTTGTGTCTTAAAAATATCTCAAACAATGTGAACAGCTTTCTGGACCTATAGTGATCTGGGTCTGAAGAACTACAAACCTGTGACTGTAGTTAGAATTCACAGTATGAATAAATAAGGCTATTTCAGTGCTTCCTTTTTATGACTGAACAGCGACATCTGTAGTTCAAAAATTTACAGTAATGTTTTATATGTTTTTTACAGTCTCAGTGAGTTTAAGCAAAAGGAGACTGTTCAATTCAAATATATAAACCACTTTATTCATAATCAATTCCACTGCCTTATATAACATCACAATATATACTCTATTCTACTTGTTATCTGCTATTTTATAAACCTCCATAACTCTAAAGTGATGCTAAAAGCAAAGTTTCTGTTGTTTTTTTAACCAAGTTCTTAGGTGCCAATCATTTGTAAGACAAAGCCTTTGAATCACTTTCTTTTCATGTCTTGTGTTTGTTTCAGCTAAGCTCTATAACATACTCTGTTTACATTTGTTCATTATAGAAAATTTGAAATGTATTGATTTGATTAACAAAATACTTTTATCACCAACTATAAAAGAAGCTTGGATTTGATGCATTTTATACTAAGAAGAGATGAAACTGAATGCACCAGAGGGTCAGAGCGCCATCCAGCAGTGTATGAAGAGGACCAAAATAAAAATCTGCTTCTGAAAGCCTACATTTTTCACACAATTTGATTTAATGATGGTGGAACACACATCAGATATTAGAAGACTGAAGTATTCACTGTAGATTCTAAATCTAAGGATCAAAGTTAGAAATCAAAAAGGCACTAAAACAAGGCAGTATTAAATTACCATATTTATCACTGGTTTTTCCCCTCACTGGATTCACTGCCATACACCTGCCAAGTCCGAGCCACTGGCAAAAGACACAGAACTTTTCCGTGACACACATGCTCAGAGCTGCAGAGCATTCATCTGGGAGGTCTCAAACACAGCAAAGCATATGTCAGAATTCATGGAGTAGGGAAGAGAAGAGCTGATATGATGGCTCAGTAGACAGCATATAGCAGCTAAGCCAGAAGACCTGCCAGACCTTTAGTCCTTCTCCAAACCTCCCAGCAGAGGCAGTAATTTTGACGGCTACTGCATATTTTAGTCATATGGCTGTGGACAAATGTAAAGAATTGTACAATTGTACAATTGTAAAGAAAACCCTTCTGGTTGGAGTGCATCTTGGGTCTAATAAAGGATTTTTTATTACACTTTTAATTTAATATCCTGCTAATGTACCATTCATTTCTTCCTTCCTGTTAAGAACAAGAATAACAAGCAAACTTTTCCCATTCAAGGCTCAGTGTCCTGTCCTCTCAGCAAGGGATGAAAAATCTCTTTTAAACAATGTAGGGCTTGATCCTATTCACAATGAAAACATTTAAGTCTTGGAAATTCATCAACATTTAAGATCATACAGTCCATCTGAGCTTCCTCCAAGAGGAATGAATATTTAATTCCTAGAAATGTTGATCTCCATTCTCCAACGCAACAAATTTTGTGATGTCACCACTGTATTTCTTCTGAGGGAATCAGTGGTAAAAGACAGGAAGGTCTGGAAAACACCTCTGAAATGCTTCTAGTGTGGGACCACAACGTCCTCAGCATGTGTCATAGCAGCGTGTACCAACAGCTAACCTAAGAGCAACTACAAGCTATGAGCAACAATACGGCCTTTTTAGGCTGTATCTACATGAACAAGTCCTGCAGAGCTGCAGCAGTGTGTCTGTGGAGCCAAACCGCTGGTGCAGAGGACCCAGCACCCTCACTGTGTGCCGCTCATGGCTTTGGGACCAGCTGTCTTCTAGTTCAGCCCAGTCCTGCTCTCCAAGACCTTGCCTCTCCACAGTGGCAAGTGAAGCCCAGGGAGAGATGATGATCAGAAGATTCGCATCACATATCATTCATGACCTGAAACATTATGTAGATGTATGTCTACACATTGTCTTAGGCTTACTGGTTGTTTTATAAGGCTTCTCTCATTCTCCTTCATTAATCTGAGTCTCCTCTACACAGTCAAATCTCATCTTCTCACTGTGACTCGAACAGCTTCCCTTACTGCTCTCTTGGCATGCCCCTATCCAGAGGAAAAGGTGTTTTACATCCCAGACTTTACTGAAGAGCAACATGCAATAAGAGAGGACACTACACGGGGTCCCTGCCTATACCTGTGTTTGCTTGGCACTTAAGAAGCAGAGGCAGCAGCACAAGGCAGGCACGGTGCCATCAGCAGATGGGGCATCGTTATGTAGTGAACATCTCTGTTGGTAGCATTCCCAGCCTGAGCATCTGAATGTCTGTCTGTCCTAAGGTTTACTTGGCTTTATTGAAGAGGATGCTCTGAACTGCTGCCAATTTTTTTTTTTTTTCTGAACATGTGTATACTCCTGTTTCTATCCCATGAAAGACAGGCTGGCTTTTATCTGTTAACGTGCTTTGGCTTTTCCATTTGTCTCGGTGTAGTTTCTCTCCCTGCTGTGCAGCTAGACCTGACAAACTCGATGTCCAGAAACAGCCCTGCCCTTGGTATTGACCACATAGTGTTACACAGCAAGTTAACTGATGAGAGCTACTGAAGGTGAAGAGGACCTCTCCCAGCATTTGTAATTTGGTAGGTCTATAGTCAAACAGGTCACCTTCAAGTAGTGTGGGTTCTTCAACCATACACAGTCCTGCCGCTCCAGATTTAACTTCTCTGTCTTCAAATAGATCATTGCCTCCTGCCACTTGCTGGTATGAAAATGAACCTCAGTCTTTGCTGAACCAGTGCTTTCTATGAGAGTATTGGCATGTATGTGCTTTTAAAGTGGGAATTCAGGAACAGATGCCTATAAACATAGCTATAAAAAAGATTAAACACCCACAAAATTTCTAAAAAAAGCTTTTAAAAAATAATTGATGTGCATTTCGTATACTCACATCATAGTATGCTGGGCAGTTTGTGTGTGTTAAAAAGCAAGATAAAGAACATTAGTAAGACCAGGTCAGTGGTATTATTACACTAATTTTGCCCTTATTTCTTTCTTTGTTATGAACTACCTGATCTTCAAAACCAGCTGTGAGTAAAGTTGCCAACAGCATTTAAAACATGTATTAAACCCACCACCCAAGTGCTGTGTTGCATTTTCTCCTCCCTTTAGATTTTAGTTCGGTTCATGAAAAACAAAAATAAGAGAAAAGAATAGAAGAGTGAGGAAAGCAAAATGACTTTATGTCCTCACACTCTGCCCACAGTCCTTGACTCAGTAGATATTTCTGCTCAAATGCTTCATGTTCAAATAAAATCACGTAGTCATATAAGCCATTTACTTTAATCAAAGCCAGATGTATATAGGACTGATCAAATTAAAAGGAAGTAACTATACTTATAATTGTAGGCTTTACAAGCATGAGGTTCCTGTCTGTGGTTGAAAACCTTGGTAAAGGCTTTGCATGTGGTTACAGTAAAGCTTTCTATTGCTGAGATTGCTCATGCTGTTACTCACGCAGATAAACATGCATTGACTATTGGCAGCTCTGGAAGTGTCACAGTATTATTAAGGTTTTGTGATATTTCCCATTTTAAGACCTCATATTCAGCAGCTTATACCTTAACCACACTTAAAACACTTGGTTTAATTTTCTTGGGAAATTTCAGTTCAAAGAGCCAAGCTGTTTCTGAAAGTCATGCTGTTTGTCAAGTTTCAAAATGCTAACTTTCTTTAAAAATAGCTTTACTGACCCATACTTATGGATAGGGACTGAAAAGGCTGGAAGAATGTGGCCTGTATCTCAGGGCTGTGGTTTCCACTGTCTCCCAAGAAAATTGCCCTAAGACTAAGTATATCTCTTTCTCCTATGAGTCTCCTGAGCTGACAGACCTAGTGAGTGCTCATCTCCCTCTGCAAGCAGAGAGCAAGCAGAGGTTCATGTCATGGTTGTTTTTTTCTGGCTCAGAAACCAGAGTCCAAAAGGAGAGAGAGGCTTTTCTGTACTCTTGGAGTTCCTATCTGAGCTGTCTGTGCTCTCTCATACAGGTTGAGATCCCCATTCTGCCCTGTTCCATATGCAGAGAGGTCAGGCAGAAAGAGCCACTGTGGGTCGGCTTAGCGCTGTGCCAGTCCTGCTTTGGGGCAATGTCTCTGTGGGCAGTCCTGAGCTCTGTGAACCCAGGCACAGCCCTGCCCTGTGCCAGGCACTGTGCAGCTGCTGGGAATGCTTCCATCCCAACCCTAACAGCAGTGGCACGGACACACTCCTTGTGCATACAGAGCGCTGCTTTAGCACTTCCCCAAACAGGACCATGGTATGACCCTATTCCCATAACCACAGGATGAAGTGAAAGGCAATCGAGGCAGCTTTTTATTCATGGTGAACAGGGCAGTAGGCATTTTTACTGAAAGGAACATCTCACAGCAGGAATGCTGTTATAGAGGTTTCTGTCATAGACGTTCATTTTATGCAAATTATATGTAAATTAGACATGGCCTCTTTGACTTCTGGTATGTAGCCAGCAACTCTTTCATGTTATAGTGTTGGGTAACCTTTGCTTGACTGTTTTCTTCTTAAGTTAGCTATAAATCTCAGCTTTCTTTTTCTCTCTCCTAATTTTCTTGTAAAACAGTAGGTTGTCCAAACCAATAAGGATGCTAACAGTATATGAAATCTGCTTTGTAGAATTTGAATTAGAGGGTGTACTTATTAAAACAAATCTTATGCCAAATATGCTCTGTTGAAGAAAAGGAACATTATTCTCCAAAAACTGAAAACGGAGGATAATATCATAGAAAATATTAGTCAAGAGATCTTGATGCTACTGAATGCCCTGCAATTGGGAAAAGGATCTTCGCAGGGTCTATTTCTCCATTCTTCCCCTCACCAAACAAGAAAAAAGTTGCCGTTTTCATTCTTAAGAAAATTCTTTAGAAAATGAAGTTGTTTTTTTTTTTTCTATTTAAAATGGAAGTCATCTGCTGGCATCTATGTCAACAAGTGCAATGGTTGATGGTTCTTAAATGCACATTGCAATTTGTGGCTCTGCAGCTAGGACTTGCAATGCTGTTGGACTCCTGTGCTTTTAGAATTTAATTACGTGGCCTTTCAGCATATGAAGGACATTACCAACATAATTGCTTTGCCTAGTGGAAACAAAAATGCTCATGCCTTCTCCTTAAGGGCTGGGCTGTAGAACCACTGACATACAGTCGGGGCCCATTGCACTGGAATTACGGCTTTATAACAATCCTTTATTTACACATACTGCTGAGACAGTAAAAACAGCAAACAGATTTTTTGACGGCAGGCAGCCAAAACATCCCTGCAGGGCACATGCCCCTTGCCGAGGCAGGAACATAGGCAAGTTAAATCAGTTCTGTGACTGCTTTCCAGCAGCGAATTTCGTTGACATGAAAATGGTATTTGCCATAAGATGAGTCCAAACTTCAGGGCTGCTTGTTTCTCACCTACCCTGTGTCTCCCCTCAGTTTGAATTGGCATGCACTAGAAAAAAAGAATTACTGTAAGGAGTTCTGCTAGAAAGGTTTCAATTTACTCATCATGAGATTGCTGAGCAACAATGTAAGTAGACTTGAATAAAATCAATAGAAGGAACTGTTCTTATGTTTCTTAGAATGTGAGGTGAATGGTTAACCTCCTTTATTAAGTATGGACTCTGAATCAAAGCCATCATTCATACATTCCTGTACATACTACAGCCATATTTCCTGGGAATTTCAATTATCATGCTTAGCAATTCTTCCAATGGTTGCAGCATCCTTCTGTCTCAGAATTATTTTCTTTTGCCCTTGTTGTGCACCCTCCTTTTCTCTCCTTCCCTTGGTAAATGAAGTCTCTTAAGGACAAACGCACACGCAGAAACATTTCTCTTCACACCCCAGAACACATCCTGGATTGCCAGGGCTGTGCTTCATTCCTTCTAACTGTCCTCCCATCTCTTTCCATCAACAGCGAAGCCGATAGCATCCCTGATGCAGCATTTGTGATAGCATGGGAGAAGAGGTGGCTGAATCAAAGCCAAAGATTCAGAGAGGATGCTAGCTGAGACAGCCCAGCATAGGCAAATCCACACTTTCAGGACTTACTTGATAAGAGCGGGGTTATCCAACTGAGAAACTTATCAAAGTTTTGCTCAGATCTCACCACATGTCAAGTCTTGAAATTATCTGAAGTTTAGGCCTAAAAGCTTTCTGTAGTGGAGGGGACTCAGAAAGGAAATATGAGAGTCACGCTCAAACTAATGAAAAACAGAAATAATAACTCTGGGTGCAAGGGAATTGCATGGACACATTAAAGCAGAAAGGCTTGGGACAGTGGTTAAATGCTCCTTAAAACAGGAGTTTAGTGGGAACTTCCCTAGAGAACCGTGACCAAAACTCACTGACAGTAAGTGATGGAAAGCTCTGAACTTGCAGAAAACCCCTCTGTTGAGCAACCTCCTTCTCAGAGAAGTTTCATTCTGCTAGAAAAGGTGTGCAATGCTGCATGCTAATACAGTATGGGGAACTGGAAAGGAAACTCCCACACTCCAGAAAGAGAACTGCCCAAGAGGGAATGTGTGCCATTTGCTTTCCTCCTGCTAACATGCTTGACTGTTATGGTAACTTGTGCACTGCAGTAACTCACTGGTATCAAATCTCACAGACCACCATACAACCACTGGATAGGAAACTCCAACACAAGCACAGTTTAAATCAATGCCCTATAAAATTTGGATAGTATTACTTAGACCTTAGAGCACTCAGGCCTCTGAGAAAGCTATAAAATACAGTTCAGGGGGGGTTATAATGGCCCCAACTTGCTATTTTCAGTGCAGACATGTAATCAAATTACTCACTTACAAAAGGACGAAGGTGTTCGTGGACAACTCAGTAATTATTTGTGACAGCTTCGGAAACAGAGTAAGGCAACACTGTTGTTGCATCTGTGATGGACATTTCAAATCACCATCTTTGTGTACAGCACTCAATGCTGTAAGGATGCTGTAAATGGATTCTGAAAAATCCAGCTGAACATTACAGTAATTGTAATTCTATTGGTTTCTATAGAAATAGGATTATACTAACAGCCAATAAATCAATTTCCTCCTGGAACACTAATGCAATAAGAAGGGGCACCATTTCACTGTTATTTATAGAGCAAACAGCTTTTACCCAATTTGCAATACCTATCAGAGTTTTATAGAGTTCATGAGATTTTTCAAGCATGCTGCTGCATAAAACCATCTCTGGCAATAAATTACAGAGGAAAACAGGGAGGGGGAAGCCCATAAAGTAATGAAAACACTTACCACCAGATGGCACGGCAGTACAGGTGCCGCCGTTCTGGCAGGGGTGTCTCTCACAGGCATCGGGATAAAGCACGCAGCCAAGCCTCAATTCCGTCAGGCCAACCACTTCTGCGAAGCTGCTGCGCTTGTTCTGGAGGGGCAGCTCATTGTTATTTAGGACTACTGAGTCCAGGCAGCCCTGGAAGCCACTCAGGACCTGTGTTGTCCTCTTGTCAGTCAGGCTGCGGACGTTATCCACCTGGACCTGGGCGCCGAAGTAGACGGAGCTGTCCGTGCTGAGCGTCTGGAAGTAGAGGGGCGCTTTGCGGCGCTCCACATAGCTGTCGTCCAGGGATAGGCTCGTGAAATTGCGGTTCAGCTCCAGGAAGACCGAATGCCAACTTCCATCGTTAACGGCCCTGCCAGAAATTCCCAGGATTCCTGGGCCACTTCCACAATCCAACTGGAACCAGAGTTTGCCATCGACAATCTGCAGGAGGAAAACAGAAATCAGACTGCTTCAAGCACTCAGCTGTCTCATAATACGCTCTCAGAGAGAATCTGGAAGCACAGAGAACTTCTAGACAGTCTCTGCATACTGTTAAAGCTGCTCTCCTACATGACACTAAAACAGCAAAAAGCAGTGCCTTTATCATGAGCAAAAGAAATATAAGGTAGAAAATATCAGCTTATTTCGAATTTGCCCAAAGACAATTACAGCAGGAAAACTAAAAATATAGAAAATCATATGGATGCAGAGCACAGGTGAAAACCGGGACAATTACAAGTTTTACTGAACAGGATATGGACTTGAGGACCCTTGTTATGCTCTTGGTTCTGCTGTTGAACAGCTGTGTCTCTCTCAGCAAGTCTGAGCTGTGATTCTGCTCCCAGTGGTTGATGTTATCAAAAGGATGGTCAGGGCACAGGATCATCTCATAGTGTTTGAGAGGCCTCTGGAAAAGTCAATGGCAACACTTTCAGCTGGTGATATCAGGTACTCTGCTCATGCAGACATCTTGTGCTTCTGTAACCTTTGGGAGCATCTCAACGTTTGCCCTTAAACATCGTAAGTTCAGTATCTCTAATTACAACAGTAGGGTACTAGTTGACCAAAAGTCAGTTATTTCCTGAAGATGCTACACAATCTGCTCTGTGTATACCTCACAGACAACATAAGATGGGTCTTTTCTTTTCTTTTCTTTTCTTTTCTTTTCTTTTTTCTTTCCTAATATTTATGTTGGAATCATGGATTTAAGGAGTTTGTTGGGGATTTCTCACTCTCCCTCCTGTCCCTCATTCATCCCAAGTCCTCGTAAAGGGAAAATCTGTGCTACCCTGCCGGGACAGGCAAAGTGCAGGGTGATGGAATGGGTATGAAGTGCTGCTTTCCTGATTAGCAGTTTACGCAGAGATTTTAGGTTTCTTTAACAGATGGCATATAAGTTTTAAATGGATGACAAGGTTGGAAATAATTTCTTATGACACATTAATTAGATTCAAGTCCTCTGAAAGCGCTTCCAAGTATTTTACCTTTATGTCATGCTCTAGGAAGTATTTATTTCTGCAAACCCCATTTCAAGACAATTCTGTCTCATTATTTATCCCCCCTAAAAAGTTCAGGTGCTGTGTCATTTTTCGTCCTTCCAGGCAGCTCACATTGTCCTCTCACTGGTGTATCTGTTACAGAGTCTGACTGCTCTCTCCAGTGAGAGCAGAGTTGCTACAGCTGTCAGTGCAAGAACACCACAGAGCTTTGGTGGCCTGCTGAATTGGCATGGCAAATGCAGGTGTGAGGATGCTGCAGTGTGTCCATCTGCCTTTGGCTATTTTTGGCCATTTCTAGCATAAACAGTCATGTTAGCTGGTCAATCATCCCTTGGCATGTGACTGTGTGCTCTGACTTTTCTCAGCCAGGCTCCCTGATGTGGCTTGAAGGTAAATAAGAAAGTGCTAATCTACAGGAGCAGATTGTGCTATCATGCCATTATCATCAGCATTTTATGTCCTTGGGGGTTGAAAAAACTACCTGGAGAAAAGCTAAGTGTAAAACCTTGAGATCTGTACATCTCTGGATTTCCTTCTCTTTCGCAAATCCTTGGTTTCATGACTGGCTGGCCCTGAGCTGGACTTCAAGCCAAAACACACTGGGCAATCAGGGTATAAGCCACACCACTCCTCTGCTGGGTGATTGCTCGGCATCGTGGACACAGAGGTGCTAAGCATGGGGCAAGCTCTCTATAGATACCAGCTGCCCACTTACTCTGCATGGTATGAGGGGGTGCAGAGGAATGAATACACACATACAAGGAGCCAAGGGAAGGAGCTAGAATTAGCCTCTGCTATGAACAACTGGCTGTTTTGAAGTCCCTGATCTGTAGGATGTAATGAAACTGAGAAGAAATCAGATCTATGACTGCAATACATGCTTAAGGGATGGATGTTGCTTGATACTCCTACAGCTCAATCAAATAAGGCTAATAGATGTATAGAATAATGTGTCTGGATCATTTTTCATTAAAAAACACTTTCTTACAGGACTCAAAACTCAGCTGTAAACAGTTTCTGTAGATTGAAATTGGGTCTGTTAAAGCATATGCTCAGGAGGAATCTTGGTAAACAAGATGCCCTGATAAAGAGAGAATTTTTTGTCTCCGGAGATGGAGCAATAGTCTCTTTCCTCCTTGTGCAACAAAACAGCCCATAAACACTGAAGGTGCTACTCAGAAAGTGTGGTCTGTCTCACCAGGAATACAAATCAAACAGAAAAATGCATGCCAACATATTACACTTTGAAAAACAGCCATCACTGGATAACCAGATAACTTGCTGCTTACTCAAAAGGCTTTTTCCTATGGAAACTCTCCTGCTGATTGTGTATAACACACATATACCTCCCCTATGACTACTTATGCCCTGAAGGACCCACTGCCTGCATGTCTATTACTCTTACTCACAGAACATGTTTTTCCAATTATCTTTATAAATACAACACCACATATGAACACCTGGGATAAATATTACACCATTTGTATACAGGAAACTATGATCTAAAAGATTTGCCATTAAAATATGTTTTATACATCTTTCTCATCCACTTTTATTTCTTTTTACCAGCAGATGATCTGACATACAGAGTAAATATATATCATCTGAAGGGTTTAAGTTTCCTTCCTGTTATTGAAGAAACACGAGTAACCTCTAACTAGAGTGAAAGATGGAAAGGATGGTCTGATGCTTACAGTACTAGCCTAAGACATGACAGATCTGCATGGGAATCCACACTCTGCAACATTCTTCCTCTGAGATCTCAAGCAAGCCATTAGTTTCAGGTCTCCATCAGTAAAAGAGGGGTAACGTCATTTCCCTACCTCACACCACTGCTTTACAGATACATGCATTAAACACTGTGAGACTTGCCCAGATACACCTAGCAATGGGACCATAAAAGTACTTTCATTAATCAGATGGTCACGGGCCTTGCTGTAGAGGGGCTGGGAGGAAATATTTGTCCCCTGATGGACCTCAAGGAGCAGTAGGAAGAACAGGAAGAGCTGGCAAGGAGCAGATGCTGCAAAGGGCTCCACTCTTGAGTACTTAGCAGCTGGACTGGCCAGGCAGGGAGCAGAACATTCTTCCACCTAACAGGTAAAATTGCTGTCCCCACTCCTAAGCACAGAGAATTCAACCAACATTCAGCAATTAATCCCCAGTGTTCCTGTGATTCTGTGTAACCACTGAGATGTCAGGGTCACTGCTCAGTCCTCTTTGATTATAGCCTGGACCTTGATACCAAAAAAAAGCTGAGCTTCAAGCTAAGTGAGGGACTTTCAAGCAAAAAGTATGGACATCCAGTGAGTACCCAGGCTCTTGTCCAGGCTCAGCAGTTATCCAGACAATAACCTCAGTGGCACGGGTGGTCTGGTTGAGAGCTGGTAGCATCAGACTGTCTGTCAGTCCAGCACTGAGTGTGTGGAGCTGCTCTTTTCATCCATCTATGTGGTGCAAAACAGCAGAAAGCCTGAGTTACTCCGCCTCACAACAGAGATGCAAACTTTGCAACCCCTCACCAGTGCAGCCCATGGCACCAGCAGAGACCCTATGCACCATGAAAGCAGAGAGACACTGCTTCATCCTAGCTGGGCAGGAAATTCCCATAAAGCTCCCATTTCCCAGAGCTTTCTAGGCTCAGGGTTTATTACAGTCTCAGTTACAATAACCATGACAGGGAGGTTAATGTACACTTAAGCATATATGCCACAGGATTCCTCACCTGTAGAGAAGTTAAAAGAACAGTGAAGAGTCCAAAAGCTGATGCAATCTGTTACATTTCAACAATTTCATTCAATGAGGAAAATGGATCCAAACACATACTGTAAATTATATTAGAATATTAGTCTGGCTAAGATGTTTGGCTAACATCCATATTTGTGTATCAACAGAGGTAATAAAATGATCAAATGGTTCTTCTGAGACCACCTCCAGCTCACACAGTCCATCTGTAGTTAAACACCATGGATACAGCATGCTGCCTCCTAATCTATCTGGGGAAATATTTCGTTAGCCGAATTGCATTTCAGGTTTGTTTCTGTAAAATGGTGTATTTAATTAAAATATTACTCGTTTCAACTTCAGCCACTACTGGGATCATATCCAAACTTCAGTCCTATCCAGCATAAGCCATGCAGCAGTAATGCACCAAAATGTATAATACACACTTCACTAAACCATGCAAAGGTTCACATTAACTGCCTGGACAGAAGAACATATGCTTGCCTTTTACTGTTTAGCTGCTATATTTATGGCATGATGGGAAAGTCTTTCTTTATCTATTTTTAATCCTTAAAATTTCACAGAACAAGATGCATCTCCATTATACTCCTCAGAAAAAAAAAATGGAATTCTCTTCTGCAATGGCCTTGTAATGCTTTAAATTGTTAAATCTTACTTTTCTGAGTTAGCTGCTACATAGGTAAAAAGGAAATGGTGGTACTGGTTTTGGGACATGAAATCTTCCCAAAGGCAAAAAAGCCAACATTGACCTGCATCTCGTTTTGCTATACTTGTCTTAAAAGCAAGAGCATTAAAAAAAGAAAAAAAAAAAAGGAAAAAACCCCATCCAACCTCTCAAAATTGATGGATGAGTTGCTTTATTTGAAACAGTTGAATAAATAACACCCTTATTTTATTATATCGATACAGTGTAGTTGGTAGGCTTTCAGCAAAGTAGTGGACAAGCAGTTTGCTCTATGGAATTGATTATTCATCCAGGAAGGACACTGTATTAAGATCATGAAATATTTCCACCCCTAGAGTTATCACAAATGTATGAGCTTCCAAAATTAAGCCGGCCATTTAAACACCAAAAAGCATATTGCAGCATTAATGTTTAAACACACTGCATTGATTATTTTGAAGCCAGTCTCTGCCACGACAGCACCGGTGTTTTCTGCCTGTCTTCCCACGGGCTCATACCTTGTGAGTCTAAATTTCTTCTACCTCTGCCTTTATTTGAAGGTCAGTGATGGTGTTGGGCTCTCTGGTGCTAATCCAGCAGATACTTATGTAGATGCTTAAAATTAAGGTATGTGAATAGTTCCAATTGCTTTCAAATACAGGAAGTTAAGAAAGTGATTAAGTGCTTTGCTGGAGTGATGCCAGAATGCTTAAAAGAACACAGGATTTCATCCTTTATCCTCTATTTGGAAAGCTTCTCCTCATGTTTAATTTAATTGAAAGCAATGCTCAAATGATAACAACTTCACATTTATAGACCTCTAATTAATCTGCTTAATGGCCTCATTTCTGAGTGTCTCCCTACCTCCCAACACATGTACCTGGTTAAAGGAAAAAAGCCTTACCTCTGGCTTACAAATGAAAAAAATAGTATTTAGAAAGTCTAAGCATAATTTCCTTGAAAACACCAGAGTCAGGGATCCCCAAAGAGCAGTTCATAAGGCAACTGCCATTCCTGAAGAGAACTGATCAGGCTGAATCCCTTGAGCATGATGCCACAGAGCACTTTTGTGAGAACTTAGCCTGATATTCCTTGGCTAGAAGACCTTCAAAAATTAAACTCTAACAATTCCTGATCTCTTAAGTGATATCATTTCTTAAAAAAATATGTTGAATGTAATGATTTTGCTTCCCTTAAACCCCATGCATGCAGAAGTCCAGCACCAGACCTGGGAAATGTGTGAATCCTGCCCTACAGGAAACAGTGAATCCTGCCCTACTGAAAAGCTGAGCATGAGGCTTTGAGAAGGCCTGATCAATGCATAGGAGAAAGCAGAGGCTTTACATGAACAACCCTGAACCTCACTCATCAGACATGTGAGGTAGCAGCTGCATATTCTTTCTTTGTTTCCTAGACCTAGGAAGCACAACAGCTTGACATGGAGGTTGCTGACTGAAATTGGAGCACAATAACCACAACTCTTGTCACTGGCTCCTTGAAGTATTATTCTTAACTCAGATTATTTATCTTTCAAGCAAAATACTTACGTGATTATGTTAAGTGGGGACTAAAAACATGATTCCTACCTCATAACTAAAAACTCAATTCAGGTGATTGCAAAGGGGAGTTCTCGTACTGGTTTGGATTTTTTGTTTTGTTTCAATTTTTTTTGTGTTCACTTGGTTTTGGGGTTTTTTTTTGGGATATTTTTTTTTCCTTGGTAGCAATAGTAGTAGCATCAGCTTTTCTGTTTTGGTGGCAAAATCTCCCTGCTTCAACTAGATATTTTCACTCAGTTGTCTATGACCTGGATATGCTGTGCTCCTTAATGATGAGAGCTTTATACACAAAATTAGCAAAATGAATTCTCCTATCACCACTCTAACTCCAATTCAGGCCATCTCTGTATCATCTCCTATTGTTTTCAAGTGGCACTTTCCATCAGGGCCATTTCTTTTTTCCCAGGTATTTTTTGAAATTACAGAATTGGAAACATTACCTACTGACATATACTAAGAGCAAGCATGATGAAGATGTCAAAGAAGGTTTTCCAACCTCCAGTTTGCTCGTTCTTTTTTAAACAAAAACATATGTTTGAAAGTTCAAACTGCCTTTCTATGCATCTCAAAGCAGAGGTTAATTGCCTTGTGCAAATCTGAACAATGCTGACAGTTCCTGGTGAATGACAGACAGTACTCTTGCTCATGAAATACTTCAGTCTAGCAACTATAAAATTATTTGTTGCCCATAAATAACTCATCCAACCAGTTTAACGTTACCTAAGTGTTCAGCCAAAAGTATCCTAAAGATTGCAAATACAGACACAAAAGGCTCTGTGCCATTTCTCCCACTGCTGAATTATAGAATGTGGCTGAATTACAAATGTCAGTATTTTCATTTTGTACCTTAGAGGCTATAGCAGAAATACTATATGTGCAAGCTCTTGGATGAGCCTAGTATTCCCTTTCCACCCAGAATTTATTTGCCATTCCACTGAAAGAGAAAAAAAGGAATAAAAGTACATGGAAAGGTTATCAAGTATTGATTTGGTATCAATGACCCCATGACTCTCTCAACAAAGAATCTTAATCCACAGAGTGCAGAGATCTTCATATTCAGTAGGAGACACGTTCTAAGCAGTTGGTTCCTGGAATTAGCTCACTAACAGTGAGGGCATAACCTCTAACCACAGACAGGACAGAAGGGAAGAACAGCAATTTCAGCAGGCTTCGTTTTGACTACATACTCATGTAAATGGCCAAATCTTACATCTCGTGCAGACTGGCTCCTGCACACAGACACACATAATGTGCTTATAATGAACAGCACCCAGTGGGGAATTTTCCAAGTAAAGTACCACTAACAAGCTGCTTTTCTGATCGTTGTTGCTGCTGCTGTTGTTGAAATTGTTATTCCCTGTTAGAATCAGACTTCAACTTCTCAATCTACAGCTGAAATGAGAACAGCATTCCCCAAATCAAGAGCCAAGAGAAAATACAGAATGAAGAAAAACAACTGCAGAAAAGATAACTTATTTTAATTACCTTCAGAATTATACAGGGATTCGCTCTGGTGTACATTATAATCCCATTGCTTTGCAGGGTTCGCAGACGGAGAGCCAACTTGAATTCCTCTTTCTTGCTATTTTCAGAAACACGGTATTTAATGTAGCTATTCCCAGCAAAGCTAAGGGAAGTGTGGCCTGAAACAACCATTTTGAAAAGTCACATGTGCTTCTAGTGATACATAAAACAATTCCTTAACTGTTAAGTAATTAAAGAATTTATAAAGCTAATGAGAATGACTAGGAAGAAATATATAAAACCCATTTTTGATGACAGCAAACAAAGCTGGCAGCTACTACAAAATATTTCTGCATTTCCTTTTTTTTAAAGCTATTTGTCAGGGGATAGAGGGAAGTTCTATTTCTCTATACTTAGAAATAAAAAAATAAGAGATTTCTCCAAGTATTCAGCATTTTTCAGCTTATACACTCCTGTAGGCACCAGTCTTGCCTCACTGATAACAGAGGGAATCAAAGATGACCACACCTTTACATCAGGCAGTTGAGTTATGGATGTCACATTACGATGTGGCAGATGTCAGCCAAACCCTTGCAGTGAATCCCCTGCAACCAGTGCCCAGGACCACAGTTCAGTATCTGCTGTGCTTTCATCAGGCAAACAGCACAAATCCTCTGTCCTGCAGCCTGAGGTTCACTGAAGTCAACAGAAAGCTCTACTACTGGCTGTCCACCTGACTCTTCATATCCCAGGGAACAACACAGATGCAGAGAACTAACTAAGACGTCCTTAAACTTTCTTTTTGGGATAGTGTAGTGTTTTCATTAATAAAGGTCAGAATTTTGGTTGTCTAAATAGTAAGCAGAAGAGTTAATTATAGAGCTTTGCCGATGGGCGGGAAAACATCTGGCATAACATTCTCTAGGAAAAATCCTGTTTTCTCAGCAGTTTTACTGAGCTGGTATTCAAGCAAACCAGTGGGAATTTGCAAACAGAAACTGGATCACAGTCTACGCACAGCCCCATAGCCATAAAGGTAAGGGCTTAAAACCAGACACCCTAAGTGCCTGTGCTGAGCTGGGTTAAGCAGTACATTTTCTGTTGACCTCACTGGCACGTTTGCCTAGAAAATGAGAATGGCAGCACTTTATTGTCCAAGTATATCCCCCTTTATGGCTGTGACATGCACCTGAACACTCGCCAAGCTTTCCTGGTGGGCACTGGCAGATGAACGGTCTTCGGCTGGCTTCATACCCCACACACTGCATGTCCCCTGGACACGGCTTCTCCACACAGGGATCGTGGGACCCTGGGCAGAGTCCTCCTGCAATAAATTAAAATAGTCAGAGATCCACAGTGTAAACCATAATCTGCTGCAATAAAAGAGTAATGAAGGACAATTACTGATCACACACTTCAGTACAAGCAGAAAATGGCTTAATAATAATAACAACAACAGAAAAGCCCCAACAAACCTTCATGGAAAGGGACAGCTTTTGGACAAGTACACAGCAGAACTGCAATAGTTCTTTTCCAAAGACTGCCCTAAACCACATGGGAACATATTATAAAAATGAACTATTATGAGCAGTAACTGGTTTATAAATGGTGTGATAACTCTCAGGCCATTCATTTTCCCACAAAGCTTTTTGCACAGGGGCTTTAGAGATATGAGGGAAAAAATTGCTTGAAGCTATGCACTCCTTTTCCCCCAGCACACCCGTGAGAAGCAAATTCAAGGAGGCAGAAATGGTCACAGCACCAAGCCTGCCAGAGTTCAAGAAGCATTTGGGAAATGCTCTCAGGCGCATGATGTGATTCTTGGTGGTCCTGTGCAGGGCCAGCAGTTGGACGTTGATGATCCCTGTAGGTTCCTTCCAGCTCAGGATATTTTGTGATTCTGAGCCATGCTTGGGCTACAGTGACACCTGAATTTCTCATTCTCATACTACACAGGACATGCTGCCAGCTTGATCATACAGCACAGGCAAACTTGCCCTCCTATGTTCCTCCTGACATTTCTGAGATGTCACATTCTATCCAGCTTTCTCAGTCTACCAAAACCTGCCTTCCTTTTTTCTAATCTGCAGGGACAGAACTATACTGACTTTTAAATTTGCATAAAATACTTGAGCGATGCAATTACATGTAGGTTTTTCGAAAACCCCTAAATTCGTTACATCTATCAAACAGAGCATGTCAAGGACCTACTATTTAAAGCCTATCAATGGCAAAAGAATATTTTGCATTTCGAGGGGTTTGGCTAAAACTTCAATGTAACTTCTAAAAGTGTCTAAATAAATCAGTTTTGATTGCCCTAATCTTAAAAAGATTTGCACACACTGTCTATAACCATGCAAAACACAATACAACTATTGCTGCTTAATATATGAATTTTCAGAAGTATGTGACTTCCACAACAGCTAGCCTCTTCTTGGTTGCAATAAGGTACTTAAGAGATCCAGCCAGTCTCTGCATTTGGGCATCTGTTTGGCACTTATGAAAGCAGAGTTCAAGTGCAGGAAAAAAGGCACTTCTGCCCTTGCTTTTGTTGACTTGCAGCCCCAGCATGAATGGAGGCAAAGGCAGTTGCTGGGAATGGACACTTCCTCTTCTGTTTATCAAGTTAATTTATTTAAGACAGGCAGGTGATGAATTTAATGATAAAAAACACCTTCCTACCCATTGCTTCCTGAATATTGTAAGTTATTGTATATTGCAGGGTCTATAGTGTAGGATCCTTACCATATTCAAAAAGTAGTTTACTTTTGAGAACATTGTTTTATTTACAGTTTATAAAGGAAGGAGTCAACCTGTCATGGAGTACATCTCCAAAAGCAATGAAAGAAAGAATACTATTGCTCTCACACTTTTGCACAAGCCAAGCAGGACTCATAGTAAGCACAGCTGAAATTACTTGACACTGTAAGTATTTTCTGGGAAAAGAAAAATTACTGCTGCAGCTTTCAAAGTGGACATGGGCTGACTACAAATATGGCAATTACTGTAAATGTCTTCCTTGATGTACAGCACAGTCAATTTAATGTTTAACATCCTTCCCTCCTTTATCAAACATTTGTTTGAGAGTTCTATGGAGTAAAAGATTTACAGTACTGCCTGTAGCACTGTTAGAAAATGATGCATGGCAATCTTTATTAATCACATTAGTAAGTAACATTAACAGGAATAACATCTGCAATACACAGTCACACTTTAGGCCTTATAGAATCAAGAAAAAACTGTCATAGGGCTCTGGACTACAGATTAATATTCTATTTAAATGTAAGAGCTGTGAAATTTAACAGAGAATATGGTCTTTTCTATAGTTTGTTTGGCCTTTTTTTAGAATAAAACTCCTCATTTCTCAGAGTTCAATGGCAAGTAACAATTATTTCTGAAATTATAATGGGTTTTTAAAAATTCTACAGGCTGCTTTGTATTTTCACCTTGGTTGTTTTAGCTATTTTAACTCCTTTTGATGTGACAAATACAGCATTCTGGTATCTACAGAGTACATACTTTCTTTGAACAAACTTAAACCTTTTCTGAGGCTGCAGTTCAAGTGAGCCTCTGTGTAGCTGACAGGCATGCCACTTGGACTAAAGCCCCGCAGCTCGTCACTGTGCAGCAGAAAGAGGCACTGAGGTTTCCAAATGTGGCTCTGCAAATTTCCACATCCCCTAACCTACGATTGCATCTTTGACATGAAGCAATAAAGGAAAAGCTTACTTTGTTATCCATCTCTGCCAGGTTTTTTTTAATCTGACTCAAACTCTGATTTGTACTTCAGAGTCATCCTTCCGCGTTCGAAAATTTGTGGAAAAGATCTAACGCACTCCATGCAGCGGTGGAGATAACAGTTTATCCTGAATGGCCAGGAATGCTCCTTCTGGTAAACTACAAGGAAACTAACTTTTTATTCATCCTGCTGCAGCAGGATTTCATAGCTGTCACAAAACTTTAAAATATTCAGACTTGTGAGAAGTGCTTTATGCCTGTCTGTATGGTTATAAGTACATAAGCTACAAATCTGCATTATTGCATTGCCCCAGCTAACACGCATTTTCAGGCTGATTTCACAACTATGTGGAGCAAAATTGTAAAATTGTTCAAGGTTACGTTGTCCACATCAAAGATTTACAGCCTGAGTTTAAATAAAATTATTCTAATGTTGCATTTCCACTCCAAAGAGCAGTCTATTTTCCATCCAATAAATGATTCAAGAAATATAGGTTCAAACTGATTTTTTTTTCTAGGCAGGTCCAGACAATCCACACCATTCTCTTGAAACTCACATTAGTATTAATAAAATTGCTCTCTACAAGGTACCACAGAAACACACGAGCTAGCATCAACCAGTGCGTGGCAGGAAAAGGTAGAATAGACCGACTTGATTTTGACAGATCATCTTCAGTTTGATTCTCTAAAAGAAGATAAAAGTACTTCTATCTTCTAACCAATATACTGAGGAAGAATATACTGTTCCATTGCAAGACAAGAGATTTATTCAATTCCTATTCCTTCAAAAAAGGAGCACTTCTAGGACTGTAAATATATTTTGAAAATTGAGTGCTTGAACAATTTTAACTTAAGCCTTGTGATATTAGGTACTTTTCTATCAGTTCAGTCTCCTGAATCTGTATGAGTATTAAAAAGACTGTTTTTCTCACTTGTAGGAAAAAAGCTTTAAAGGAGGGAGATTCCTGAAAGCCAAAGCTGCAGGAAGCTTATAAAGCAAACTCCAAACTGCTGCTTCTAATAATAATTAGTCTACTGTGGAGAGAAGACTGACAACTCATGATCTGCAATCTGTTTTTATTTCTGGAGCACAGTGATCAGGTACTGTAGGCAGTGATTATTCCAGGCATGTCAGTACAAACACCACAGAATTGTTTCTGCACAAGCCAGCAATGGGTTTCAGCTGGCTCAGGTGCCCCTGGAAAAGTGCATCACATAGCATGTCCCAGTGAAACAGATTCCCTCAGAGTATTAAATGACATTTGAACTCTTTCACCCTCTCCTTGACCCCAGATTCCATTAAGACTCCTTAAGTGATAGACAGCAATTCCCACTCGCCCTGGTTCTGCAGTCATGCCCCACTTGACGCTGCAGCTCTCCCACTTTTTGTATGAGCTTGTGCATTCTCAGCATGGGCTTTACTGCTGGAGATATTCACAGGGAGAAAACTTTCCTTGGACAAATGTGACATTAAACAGACTACAGCCGGATCTAACAAAGTTATCTGCAGTTCTTTGTTTCCAAGCACAGACCTTTCCCTTCAATTTTCCTTGCCAGGAGAATTCCAGGCTCATTAATATGCATGTGTGTGCTTCCTGAAAATGGGAAAAGCAGTGTTCTACACATAAGAACTGGGTTGCTGATGCCCAGTCCTTCAAAGCATCCAGGAGTCTTTTAGAGGCAATGTGTGCTCCGTGGAGCTGAGGCCAAAAATCAGCTCTGAAGAATAGGTCCTCTATTAACTGCAGATCCTCACAGTCTATGATTTCCTTCTGTCAGAACAGTCACAAATTACTAGAAGTGGCTTCATAAAGGCTGAATTGTCTTGTTTCATGAGAAAGTGGTCCAAGACTGCTGTTCTCTTGATTAAATAACACAGATGTGTCTGGACCTCTGCTGAACGCTCCTGGGTCTGTTAGAAAAAATCTTTCAAACTATTAGGCCAGAACCATATTAAACACTTGAAATGGAATTCATCTCATCAAACTTTAGGGCATGATTCATCTGACTGATTTTAGACATCTGGGGAGAGATGTATCACATTATTAAAAATACCTCATTCTTCCCACTATCTGCAAATTGTGCCTGGAGTGACCAGCACAGATGTATATATATGTTCATATTTGTTAAAATTATTTCAATCCATCCCTCTCCTGTGAACATATTAATGTACCGCAACTTTTGTAAGATTATAATGCAGAATAACTCTAGAGCAAAGTAGTCCCAACAAAACCTGTTCTGCCTCTGCACCTTTGTCTCAACAGCAAAGAATTATTTTGCATCAGGAAAAAAATAGGGAATAGATTTTTTTCCTCTGAAAAATTAGAATGCCATGAGAACTATTTTAGAGGAATATATTTAATCCATTCTGCCTACTTTTATTTTCCCCAGCACTGACAGATGTTTGCATACCTTGTGCCATGTGATGGGAGGCTGGTAATCACATAGTCCCTCTGGTCACGCTGACACAAACCCCAGTTTGTGACAATATTTTTCATACAAACACAAACAGATGAGCCAAAAATCTAAGGAGACAGTCTGTTATTGGAAAACTCCTGAGTTCAATTTTATTGATTTAAAAGCTAAGATTGATGCATGTGAACTTTTGAACTTATCCTTCCAGAGCTGAGCTGCTGAACCTCCAAAGTTCACCCACTGCCTACTTTAGAGTCTCCCTGCATTTTCACATTAGATAACTCTGTTTGCTCACAAAGGTAATCTAGGTAAGTTATGCACAGCTGGCATGCATAAATTGTGCATATCTGTGACATCTGCCAGTGGGAAAAACACTCCAAGTATGATACATATTTCAAGAATGAGTGAATTAGTTCAAACTCAAGCTTTCTGGGCCATAATTGAATCAGACCTCTGGAAACATTTGCAGTATTTTAATGGCTTTTTCATAATTCAAGGTATTAATATTTACTGGATGTGGAACTCTTTTAGCAGCAAAGGAAGTATAATACTTTTATTACACTGCTAATATCTTGCTAATGCTCTCTCGTTAAACAAGCCAAAATAAATTTGTGCACTTTTCCCTGAATTGCTGCATTTGTGCATTTATTTATAAGAAGTACTGATGGAAGTACTTCCACTTACTCTAGTATTCAGCTTTCATGTAAGCAAAACTACCCATACATTCTCTAACTGTTACACTCTCACAAGTCTGTGTTATCTCCTACGTGAGAAAACACAGTGTTTTTACCTAAATAACAGAATATTTTCCGTGGCTCCTTTACTTCAAAGCAGTAGAAGAGGATGAACCATTAACTAATGAGGAGAAGGGCGAAAGCATGAATTTTTGCTTCCTAACAAGGTGTATTATTTCTGTGCAAGTAACAGACACCAAGGTGTTCACCTCTTTGGCAGCTATACCTAACTCAGCAGCTCAAGACATTTCTTTACTACAGCCTGTATGGCAGGCTGGATGTGCTCAACCCCACCCCAAACCATGTGGCTCCCCCATGGGAAATCAGCACCTAGTGGCTCAAACGGGAGCAGTGGGAACCCCTCCAGCTTTTCAGAAGGACCAGGACAAGCTGCCCATTTCAAGTGTTCCCACACAGCAGTCTTCAAGGCCATGATAAATGGCCCAGAGTCTGGGGACCACATTCGCTCTCAGAACCACACTGCCTTTCCAGCAGCCTGCCATCCATTTTGAGGATTGACTGGTACATGACAGGAAAATTTGGAAATCGCTGTCCCAGCTGAATTTCTGTGCTTCCATTGCAAGCTTGCTATGCCAGGAGAGCTGCTCAGTCAGAGCTGTTTTGCACTGAAAAGTCCCTTTTTTGGAGTTAAGCTAAGGAATTATGAGGCAGAGGGAATAATACATCCTTACTGACTTTAATAGGTAGTGAAATGAAATGATAAACAGTGAAAATTTTGGCTGCCAGAAAGACAATTTCTGACTGTGAGGACTATCACTATCCCCACGGAGATGAGGATTTGTGATTTCTTGATACAAAAGTGAGACTAAGCTATAACTTAGAGAAAATAAAAAAGTTTGGCAGACAGTGTTCCTGCACTGGCTCCTGGACCTAACTGGAGGATATTGCAGCATTGTCCCTTTAAAACCTGTGAAAATCCTTTACTTCAGAGCCTTTCATGTGTAACAAAATGCTGACTATTGTTATAATAGATATGCCTATTTGAAACTTATAAGACTCTTACTTAAAAAGTTGACAGTCTGCTCTTGAATGTACCTCAGATAGAGAATCATGGTACTTTTTTCAGAATTGAACTTCTATGGCATTATTATCCATGTGCCGCAGGAAGAAAAATTATTTCTGGTAAAGTTTTATGCAATGTTTTCATCCCCATTGAGGTCAGTGGTAAAACATGAAGCCCTGCTGACTGCTGCAGAAACAAAGGCTGGTTATTGAGGGATATGGCTGTTGAATTCTTGTATTGCTCTATGTGTGTGTGCGTGTGTGCTTAAGATGAGGGAGACTTAGATGTATTGATTTTACAGCAGCTTTTTTCTCTGCTCTTAAATGAAATGGAATGAGGAGCAAATAACCTGGCAAACAAAAGAAACAGAGCCAGTATTATAACTGCCTGAGGTTTTAAAATCCAAAAGCAGAATCATACAGAAGACTGGCTCGTGAGTCTATTTGTCATATGCTCAGGTGAAATCTCTGCCAAAATGTGGTGCAGCCTGAAACCTACCCTGTCCCCGACTGTAGCATTAAAGGTCAGGAAAAGCACTTGCTAATAAAATACTTCATTGGTTTCCGTGGCTCTCTGGAACAATGGGACTAGAAAAGGCCTTTCCACCTGCCTGCCTTAGGTCAGGGGTGCTTTTCCTTGGAGACTGCTGGAGCATTGCTGGAGGCCAGGCTGCTCTGCTGCGGTCACAATCCAGGTTTATTCCAGTGGTGGCACCAACTGACTGGGAAACTACATCCCTCCCTCTCCTTGTCCTTCCTCTCCCACTCCTTCGCCTCCCCTGGAAGCTGGCTGATGGCTCTGATTGCGGAGCCTCCAGGAAAGCAGTCTTTGTTGTAAAAGGCCAAAGTTCATAAACTTCCATTTACATCAGTAAACACGAACAATTCTTCCCGAGCCTGAGAAATCAATTCCCACAACACATCAGCCAGTCGTGCTTTAGTGGACTGAATTGAAATGTCCCTTCTAATCTGCATCAGAGGAATAAAATGAATCCTATTGCATAATGTGCAGCAATGGGAGGGGACGAGGGAGCAGTACTCACCATTGCACATGCAGCGCACATTCCTGTAAAAGCGGGGACACACAAAACTAATTCGTGCTGTGCTGTAAGTCATCAGGGAATGTGAATCAATAGACAGACTTTGCTCACAGTGCTGTTCATGACAATCCAGTCCGGAGCAATTCTTCTCCAGGATAGCAGAAATACGAATCACATTTTCCAAGTGTCTCCTCGCATTGGTAAGCTTCTGAATCAAATAGGCAGGCTTATAGAAACCACCGCTGTGCATCTGAACCGCAAACAGCATGTCAAGCTGGCTGCTGCCAGCCACCGGCTGAATGCTGATGATGTGCAGGCTGTCCTGCTTCTGGGAGAGCACGGCGTTGCGCAGGGTGCGCCTGAAGCCGTGCATGTGGAGACCCAAAAAATCTTCTGGGGAAACGTTCTCAAAGCGGATGGTGACGGTGTTCTGCAGCATTTCTTGCAGCAGCTGCTCAACGTGGACCACAACATCGATGGGCACCTGGAACCGGCCATCGCTCACAGAGACATTCAGGACGTACTTGCCGTTATCCAGCCCTCCAAGGGCGATGATCTTCCCGTCGTGGCTGTTGACCTTGAACAAACTTTTCTGCTCTGATTTTAGCGTGTATGTGAGGACATCGTACACATCCTGATCTGTGGCGTGAATTTTCCCAATGACTCCCCCAGGGAAATCGTCTTCCATGGTCACAATGAAAATCTCCAGTGGAATGGCAGTCGGTTTGTGAATGCTCTCTTCAATAACCTTCACCTGAACATAGGTATGGGAAACCTGCTGAGGCTTCCCAGAGTCCTTTGCCTAATGTAATTTAGAAAAAAAAACAAACCAAAACAATAAAAACACACATAGAACACAGCCTGCAACCACAACTTCTTGCTACGTATATTCTCACAGCATCAGTAATTCTGAAAACAAATTCTCAAAAGAATGCTCAAATGCATTTGCAAAATACATATGTAAAGAAGTGCCTCAGCCATTTCTAGCAGTGGAACTTACAAACTCTTTAGGGAAGCACAGATCTCTAAGTGGATTGCAGAGAGAAATGTGTCAGTAGAATGTCTCATTACTCAAACTGAAATGTTCCCAGGATCCCACAGCTATCACTTGTCATCTTCACAACGGAGAATATACCAACAATGTGGTATATTCTGCACCAAACACAGTTTGGGCTCATTTCTACCCTGGAGAAGAGTCTGAATTCCAGTGAAATATCAGCTTTCTGCATTGCTTGGTGTGCTCCAAAGCAATCCAGACCCTGCTTAGCTTGTTCAGATGTGAGGGAGTTCAGAATTTTTCTACAGCATTCTGTACTTCTTTACCTGAAGCAATCAAGAAACATGCTTGACATAAATAAAATTTATCATCCTCCAAAAATGAAATAGATGCTTTTGCTGTTACAAATGATAAAATATGAGAGCAGCAGCACACTTGGCCAGATGACTGGATGACCCAGAGCATGTATTATAGCATCATTTGCACTTTTTTTATAGAGAGCAAAAGAGCAAATATGACAAAAAACCCAAGGCCATCTTGACAGAAAGGTATGCAAACTTGAATCAGTGTCCTTTCCTACAATAGGAAAAATGTTTTATTGCAGTCCCTATTACGATACACTGCTCCACATATTTATTTGCCTTAGAGGACTAAACTGCCACTAGGCAGAGATGTAGGGCATACTCAAAGATTTCTGAATTTGGACATGGGAGGAAAATTTACAAGCTGAAGGAAAAAAACAGCAGGATGTCAACAGTAAAACGGACACTACTAGGAGTAGATTAGTAACTCTAAGACACTCTAAAATTCATTCATCTTCACTCCTAGAAGAGCTGCGTGGAGCATTTTAAAATATTTTTTATATATGTGCAGACAAATACCCATGTACATGCAGAAGAGATTATGTCTCATTCCACTTTTTATTTTAACATTCATTCTTAATAAACCTAATCCAGAGGAGAAACATGATAGTGAAAAGAGAAAGTAGCACTCTGGCACAGATGGATGGAAAGAAACACTTCTATGGTCTATGCACAAAGGGAAACTATAAAATATGTTTTCACTGCTAAAAACCCTGAAAAAAATAGTAGTGGGAGGAACCATGCCACACAGTGTGGTTTTCTGAGCATCTCAGACATGGTGGTCTGTCTAATATTTCATTTATATGAAATACGTGGACCTCTAAAGCTAGAGGATGCTACTTAAATTTAACTCTCATGACCAGTTTGGGCTAAATTAGAACTCTGGCTAGCAAATTATCCTGAAAGCAGAATATTTTATGATTAAGGTATGGTAAGAAAGAAAGGTGATGATTTTTTATTTCCCTACAAAGCAAAAAAGTAGGTTTCAAGGATATTAAATAGCAAACTTGTAAAACTTTGATTTGAACTGTGAACTAGCATCAGAGCTTATATTTTGTGAATTGTAACCAACAATTGCATCTAAGGATGTTACTGCTGTGAACATCATTAAATGTGCTTGTAAAGGCACAGGCAGGCTCTGTTTAGAGAGATCAACCCCAGCAAAGCAACCGGAGGAGGCAAGAATATCAGACACAGCTTATGGGACCATGACTCATTTCAGTGAAGAGGTTCATTCCCTAGCCTTGCATATTTACTGAGTCCTAATACATCTTCTCTGGCAGACCTGAGAAACGTGGACAAATTACTTTTGGATTTACAAGTTTTAGCAATCAAAATTACCCTGGTTACAGAGCTTCTCAATGATTATTCTAAAGCTAAGATTGAACGTGACTTCTATTGCATTTCTTATTTTGACATTCTTTAAAAGCTAAGTTGACCTTGGAAATTTGATTTCATGAATTCTTGGAAGGCTTCCAAAAATATATGATTAAATTTATGATTTAAAAGCAGAAATTATTTTTATTCCTAGAGCACTATTTTGCAGTCACTTGTTCTGGGGTGTATTTATATGTACATAATGCATTTTTTCCTCATTTTCCTTCCTTAGCTACAGTAAAAAATGATGAAAATATTAAACCATAACGGTCTCTGCTCAGAAAATTCATTTCATGCTGAGGAAATTGGAAAGGTGGCTGGCTACCTATTTATATTTATATGAAACCAGGTTTAAGAACATCAAAGAAAATATTCTGCTTTGTGCATTTGCAAACTGAAATGTGTGGTATTTACTTGTAGAATACAGTCCATTAAAACCAACCCATTCAGGCAAAGCACTGGCTACCTACTACTAAGAATTTTTTTTGTTTCAGTGTAGATGTAAAAATCAAGCCTTACCTGCACGCAGAGCACATACTCAGTTGAGACCATGTGCTTGAAGATGACTGCAGACCTCAAAACGCCATGAGGGTCCAGTGTAAACTCCTCCTCTTCATTGCCAGTGAGGATGGTGAAGGTAAAAGGGGGGCCATTGTGAAAAGAGTCTTTGTCTGTCACTACCAGCTGCAAAATGCTTGTGCCCACTGGTTTATTTTCCTTTACACATATACACAGCGTATAAAGAAAAGGATTAAAATGATACATATTGCAATCATAAAATATCATATTTTTCTATTGAAATATTCAACTGAATGCTCTTTGCCCAAGCTGGCATTTCACAAGCTGAGTTTTGTTGACACCGCTTACACCCCATGGACCAGTGGCAGGGATGAAGGTACCTGCCACACCTCCAGGGCCTGCTGGCGTCTCTCTGACACTCTATCTGATCAGGACTAGAAGTGAACGCTCACACCCAGAACAAGGGTGTAAAGAAGTGTGAACTTATCCCAGAGCAGACATTTTGAGGTTGGAGTACCTGGTGCAGCAAGGATGAATGTTAAAATGTGTGACAGATGCTGTGGTTAAGGAGCCTCAGCAAACACAAACTTACCAAAATACTCAAGGAAGATTTGCTTATACTTGCCTTTAGATAAGATCACTTGATACATGTTTTACAGATAGATCATCAAAAGGTACTTAACTGAAACCAAATGCCCCTGCATTTTAAAAGTCAGAGAACTTTTTGATGTGCAGAATAAACTTACTTGAATTACAGCTGTGTAGTTAGCTGGAGTGAACACAGGGCTGTTATCGTTCACATCAGAAATGTCCACATTGACCGTCACGGATGAAGACAAAGGAGGGGTACCACTGTCTCTTGCCTGGACAACTAATGAATAACCAGATATCTGAAAAAAAGGTGAAAACATTGAATCATTGTGAAAGTGGTCCTAAATTTTAACTCAGGTTCCTTACACTCAATGCACTACCTTCCACATTCTAAGGAAAGCTGTTTGGCCTCATTACCCTCCCACTCTTAGTATAACATTACCCTGTTTATTGCCACATTGTGTCCAACGTCTGTTTTATAAGGCTTCCAATAAATGTAACAGTTTCATTGTACTAAAACAACTGTATCAGATAAAGCATTCCTCAAACAAAGGGGCAAACACAAAGTAAATGACAGATAATATCTAAACTCAGCTATTAGTCCTGTAAGCTTACATTTTCATCTCTCCTAGGTGTCAGCTGGGATAAATGACCTGATTCTATTTATCTTACAGTTGGTTTACAAGATATTATATGAATTGCTTATTAGAGCCAGCGTCAGTTTGACATATACAGTTTCTAACGTGGTGATGAAGAGCCAAGAAAAAGTTCACAGGCAGTTTGCTTAAACACACTGGAAAACATTTGGGAGTATGAGGGACAACAGTCTCTGTAGCAACAGAATATTATCCACCATTCTGCAGAAGATAAGTGGGCTTGAGTCTGCTTGTTTGCAAGACACAAACAACTCAGCGCAGTGCAGGCAGTTCAGTGCATCATCCATGGGCCCTCTACACACATATGTGCCCGTGTGTGAGGTGTGAGCATATGTGACAACTTGCAAAAGCTCTGTCTATGCACAGTTTATGGATGACAGTTGGATTTTCCGAACTGCATCCTTATGTTGGCTTCCTTAGGTCTTACAACTGCTTTTTACTGTACATTGCTCTTTGCTATGCAGGGAAAGCTGCTGACATGTCTGCCCCTGAAATCCTCCCACAGCGGAGCAAGAGAAGGGCAAAACATGCCAGATACAACACTCCACTGCACCCTCTCAGTGCAGGGCTGGAAAGGGGAAAAGCATGGCCCTGCAGGGGGGAACAAGATAATGTTAAAGGGGCTTTTTGGGAGAGGGATGGGAGGGAAGGGAATCCAAATATCCTTAAAAAATAACAGCTTTTTTTTGTGGTAGGAAGGAGCTCAGAGAGGACACAAAATAAGGTGGCTCTTCTGGGATGTGGGACCGATACAAAGCAAAAGGGAACGTGTTTTGGGGAGTTGTATGGAGGAGATAGACTGTGGTTTGGTGGAAGCAAAGTGACACAAGAGGAAAGAGGAATCCTGAACTGTGGAAAGTCAAGAAACTTAAGGAAGAGAATTTCTCTTTTTTTTAACCATAATTTCCACTGCTAGCTAAAGACAAGAGTTTTGTAGAATCTTTCCCAATTTTTTTCTGTGTTTGCTTTCATTTCAATGTATCCCAGAAAGGTAGATGGCAAAAGTCATGGTCTCTATGTGATTACAGCTCTGGAAATAAGCCTCCTTAAACCACTGAAACCTGGGAGTCAGCACTGCCTTTGGGGATCTACAGCAGATGGGGCATCATATATTATTTTTCCTGAAGAGGTCAGAAACACCTGTGTCTAGGAAATGCGCCAAGGAAGCAAAGAAAAATAAAATATCACAGCTTATTTTAACCGAGGGAAACTTTGGAAAATACAGACCTAACAAGGCTGGCATTACACACACACACACTTGTGAGGGTAAGTGTGTGTGTCTGAATGCAGCCGCACATGAGCACACTTCAGAAACTAAAAATAGTCATATTAAGAAACTAAGCCTGTGCTTTTACTACAGCCAGCTTCTAACATGCACAGCCATTGTTGCTCCCCTGTTGTAGACAGTCTATGGTAAAGTCATTCTACTGACAAACACTAACAATTTAATCCTGCCTTTGTGATAATACAGAAAGGGGTTTTTGCCACTGTTTTAAGAAGCAGGTCTGCTTCCAGTAAAGAGCTTCTCCAGCTGAACCCATATTCTGAAGGTAGCTATCTGCTTCTCTAGTCTTGTGGCTGCATTGCTGAGAAGCAGGAGGCATGGATTTCCTTAAGTATTGCAAGATTTCTGAAGCCATGTAGCACTCTCCTGCCCTGCTAGTAGCAGAAGCAACTGCATTTGTTTGTTTTTTTTTTCCCAAAAGCTGCTAATTGCTAGCTATGTAAAAATGGCAATAAATAATCCTGAATGAATAATGGAGTGAGCAAACAAAGCAGCAGTATCTGTTTAATGAAGCACTCTTTCACTTTTGGTACAGCCTGGCCACTTCATAACATCCCCTCCCCAGTGACATGTTTTGCAGAGCGCTAATTAATGGCTGAGGCCTCAGCTCGGTGCTCAGTGCCACAATCTGGAGCGTTTTGTAACCACTCTGTTGCACACACAGCTGCACGTGTGTGCTTGCACGCACAGGGGAGAGGAGGCAGCTCATTAACACAGCAGCAGCTCCTGCTGGCACCACAGGAGAAATCCAGTGCTGCTCCTCTCCCCTGACGCGACCCCAGCTGCTGTGTGGGTGCAGCGTGGGAGTGGCAACAGAGCAGCTGGCGTGTAGATAGACTGGGGACAGGGCTGGCATGGAAACCAGTGGCAAAATGTTAGAAAGACCTGTTAGAGCATCTTAGGTGGATCGCTGCAGAGTATAAAAGAAACTCCTTCAACACAAGCTAGCAGCAGAGCAGAGATTGATACACATCTGTAAGTCATTGCAAGTTAAGAAGTCCCACATGTCTTACCCTTTCTCTATCCAATTTCTTTTTAACCTTCACGAGTCCCAAAACAGGATCAACTGAAAATTCATTGTCTTGATCCCCATTCACTATGGAAAAATGAATCTGACCATTGGGAGGACTGTCCAGATCTTCTGCTATCAACTTTTTTTTGAGAGAAGAATAAAAAATTAGCAAAACAAATATTAAATTATCTGTATGATACATTAATTGCTCAACACTCCAAAAAATAAACTTCACATTCCATCAGACTAGTTATACCTGAACTACACACCTCTACAGCATCAATCCAATAGGTTTTTGTTAGGAGGCTTCACTTGGGCCTTTTCAAAATTCTAGTCTGAAAACATACAGAATACTTTAATCTTAATATTCCATACAACATTGCCTCTCTGGATTCACAGGTTACAAAACGAGAATATTTGTGAGGTTTGGGGATGGCACACTGCATGCCAGACTATACAAACACTATGTATTTGGAGCTCTGAGCAACCTGGTGCAGTGAAAGGTGTCCTTGCCCACAGCAGGGGGGTTGGAACTAGGTGATCTTTAAGATCACATCCAATCCTATGACTCTATCATTGCATTTCACTGAAAAGTTGAATTCTGCCTTTCAATTAAAACCTGTTTCTTTCTAGCCGACTCATAAAATGCAACACCTTAAATATGCCATTGCTCTTTGACAGCGTAACAGGGTTAAAAAGAAAGGTTCAGCACTACTACTGTTCTTTTGGGGAGAAACTGACAGCAGTAGCAGACACAGAGGATTGGCTAGAAAATGGTTTGGGGGCTTCAAGGTGTAGTAAATATCATTATTAATCAGTGGAGCATTTTTTTAGGGGCAGAGGGCTTCGCTGCACCTAAATGCCCCCCACAGTCCCACTGACCAAGACCACGGAGTCCCCGATGGCCGCGTCCTCGCTGATGACGGCGCTGTAGACAGCCTGGCTGAACGTGGGCGCGTTGTCGTTGACGTCCGTCACGTTCACGTTCACCGTCGTAACCGCGCTCAGGGCTGGAGTTCCTCCGTCCTTTGCTTCCACTACTAAGTAGAAGTCCTTGCACGATTCAAAATCCAAAGCTTCAAAAATGGAAATCACTCCTTTGAAGCAAAGGAGGAAATGTCAACAGCCAGCAAAAAATAAATAATGCCACGGAGTAAAGGATTTGACTGTAGTAAACAGTACAGAGTGCTATTTATCACCATGGCACACATACAACACTAACTGTAAGACTGCCCAATCCAATAAAAATGTTTATTCAGGTTTCTACTGCTGTCGTTTGATTAAAGAATGATGCCAATTGCACTTGGGTTGCCTCTGCAGAAAGGACCTTTACAAGGCATGAGGCAATGAATGGCTCCTCACGAAAATAGCTTTCATAATGTAAGTACCACAGATGAAGAAGTGGGGCCATATCCACCCATTTACCACCTCATTCACAGAGCCTTTGGGAAAACTGGATGCCGACTCTGGAAATAAGTCCTGACGAGTCAACAGAAATTCACTCCCACACAATTAACTTCTCATGAATTAAACAGAAATGAATAGGATATGAATACCTCAGAGAAATCAGCTGTCTATCATTTAAGTGATTAAACAGGGACTTCCCCACTCAACTAGGTTTATAAATTTTGTGTTACTTCACCACACAACCAAAATTAAGATTCTCTGTAACTTGATTCACTCCATGCACCCAGATTTCCTTTAGGATAGAAATGATCTGATTTCTAGTGTTATAAACCTCCAACAATATCAGTTTCCTAGCCTTCTTCAGAAATGTATTTCAGGACTTAAAAATCATTACAGCTAGGAATTTCTTCCTATCATTTAACCAAAGTAATCCAAATGTAATTCAAGCCATTTGCAATTTCTTTTTTTAAGACTGGGCATGGAATACACTTTATTCCCCTCTTCCGCACAGGTACTTTCTACAGGCATGAAAACTAACAGCATGTCTTCTCTTTTCCAGCTTAACCAGCCTTAATTCCTTCAATCTTTCCTGGTAAGTCACATTTTACAGACCTCAGATCATTCCTCTTAATCTTGTCTGGGCTCTCTCCAAATGAATTCCACCTTTCAGCAGGACTTGCTGAAAGCAGGAGCCCTGAAGAGAAGCTTCCAACTGGCTAGCAGAGAGTTCCCACTGATAAATGACATGAAGGACGCTGTTTTTCAAGCTCTGATCAGGCAGGCTACTTCACCACTCTGCTGTCTAGAAGCTGAGCTCCTGCCTCTAAACAGATAGTAATGGAGCTGTCACACATTAATGAATAATATATAGTTTTAGTTTTGTTGTTTTGTTTTTTTCCTGTATGATTAAGCTTCATTATGGGTTTTTATTGATTTATTTCCTTGGCTTCATTGTCAAATGTGAAGTATCGCTGCCTAGGCATATTTATGTTTAAATTTTGCAAGCACTAATCAACATGATGAAGATGACAGACAACACAGTTATGTTAAGTCCCTCACATGAGAGGCTGCAATCTCCACAGAGTGAAGAGCCATTTTTGCACTCAATTATAGAAACTGCACAACACATAATTTTGAGATTTTTCATGTTACTGTCTATTACAGTTGCACCCAAAGCAGTATTATCTTCAGCTTTTAAAATTAAGACTGCTTTGCTCTCAGACTGTAGTGGCAGATTCATACTGGTCATCCTGAAGGCTATGAGAAGAAGGGGATCCACTACAGGATGCATAGAAGAAATAGCTTACACCTGATGGAATAAAAACTCACTGAGGACAAAAAATGTATCCCACTAAGGAAATTCAAAGAAAATGAGCCATTTACACCAATATGATACCTTTGCTTGGTACATCCTATAGAGAAGCAGTGTATTTCTAAAATTTGTGATGTATAACCAAAAACACCTCAACCCAAGCCATGGCTGAAGTCAGAAAGACAAATCAGAACAATTTAAGTCAGGGAAGCTGCATAAAGCAACATAAATGGCAATCACGTATTAGGAATGAATTGGTCCTAACAGGTGCTGGTAGCACCGGCTGTTGCTTTCCAAGGGGCAGACAGTTGAGGTTGTACTCGGCTGGTAAGCAAGTAAACACTGCAAGTGTTCAGAAGTGTTTTGCACAGTTTGGCTAATAGGTTGTCACATCTATACTGGCTTCAACAGACTTACTAATGGAGAAAAGTATTCTCCACTTGAGCTGGGGCAGCCAAGTGTGACTGTAATTGACATCACTCTCTAACCTACAATTGCTTTTTAACTCTGTAGTTAATTACACAGTGACAAGCTGTGAGTCTCTGGTCTTGAAAATCTTTTGGTCCAAGAGCCTTCCCCAAAGCATTCATGTTTTTCTTATGCTTTAACTTAGCATTGCAAGTAGGAACCACTTTACAAACCTGTTTTTGAGTTAATCCTGAACTTCCCTTTCTCATTCCCTGATCTGATGAGATAGGCAATCTCAGCATTTGTACCAATGTCTTGGCTTGTAGCAAAAACAGAAAGGACCTCGGTGCCAGGTGAGGTGTCCTCAGGTACTGTAACAAGATAATCTCTTCTTTCGAACACGGGAGGGTTGTCATTAATGTCTAGCACCGTAATGGTGACGGTGGCAAACGAGGATAAGGTCAGCACAATGCTCTGATCTGAGGCTTTTACAGTGATGTTATAGGAGGACTGAAGCTCCCTATCAAGTGGATGCTCCAAAATAATGATTCCTGATGACCGGTCAACTGAGAAGTATCCATCTGCAGAGTCTGATAGGGAATAGGTGACTTTTCTGTTCACGCCTGAAAGAGAAGAAAATAGGAAAATGAAAATGAGAAATAAAGAAAAGAAAAATCTCTCCCCATCTAATGGAAACCCTAAGCAAAATCTTCTGTCATACTGAGCATTCCCACTGGGGGTAGAGGAGTGCCTGTGGGTACAATATTGCTGAAAGTTTGGGAGACTGGGACATGCTCTTCTCACATGACAAATCCCTTTGGATAAGTTAAGTTCCTTCCCTCATTGTGATACTTTTTTTTAAAGATTACTTTGCAAAACTGCTGTGTATTGAAACTTGAAAGCAGAATCCAGATATGATCCTTGCCCAGAACAGCTTATAATTGAATTAGATGAGACAAGCAGAATGCTGAAATTGGAAATGTCTCAGAGCACATCTTGAAGGAACAGAAATATACATAAGGGGAAAATAAACCCATAGAAATACATCAGGTGGCACAGAATGTACTTGCTACCAGTGCTGCCTTGATTCCACTGTTGCACAGAAAAATATTATCATGAGATGATACCTGTTAAACAAAATCTGCATCAAAGAAGTCCTGCCAGAATCTGAACATTTTAAAAAGGAAAGTCCCTCTGTTCCCCAGCCTAGGAGCAAAAATTGAGTTGTACAAAAGATATCCTGCATTTTTAAAATCCTGCCCGTATTTCCCAATACAAAGTACCTATCCACCCAGCTGCTGAATATGCAGATCTATGCTAAGGTTGTTGTCAGTAATAAGGCCTGAGGGGATGGTACTGACTTGGTTTCTGCACTACAGTGGGATAGCCATTTCAAATCTAATTAAAAGTGAACACAGATATAAGTTAATTCAACTCCCTTGATGCTAGTTGATTTTGTGATTTTTTTCCTGGGTGCTTCAGCAAGAGATTATAACTAAAACACAAAGATTCACTAAACTGGAAAGTCTCTGTTTTTAACATCTCTCACTTGAGCATTTGCTGCTGGTTTTTTTTTTTGAGAACAGACTTTACAAGCCTGACATTAATCAGATGAACAAGAGCTACCAATCCCTTCTAGGCATATTTTGTTAATTTAAAATTTGTGACAGTATTATTCTGCTTTCCAGCAGCAAAGCATTGTAGAAATGTCTGATCAAAAGCAGCACAAATCACAGTTGTTTTCTGCTTGATGCAGCAGGAGTTGAGCATTCACACAAGGGGGAGCTGGGAGACTCTTTGTTCAATCACATGCACATAAAAGCTAGAGCAACTACAAAGTCCCAGACCGTACTTGAAGGGCGTTAGGAATTACTATTTGGCTCTTCAGAGAATAAAGTTTTTGTGCAGTGCTTGAGATACCACAGTATATTCAAAAGGTTCAAATGCCTTTAAAATATGGAACAAATTAAATGGTAATATTGCAGTGAACCAGGCTGTTAAGTTTTTTGTGTTGCTTTGTTTTGGCTTTTTGATCACAGCAGAGCCTCTCTATTCACCACGACATCATAAATGTGAAAAATAAGATGTCCCACCTTCAGCAAAACAGGCAGTCAAGGAAGTGACTCCTGTCCTACAGGTAAGGAACTGAGCTCAGCCCACCAACTCACAGGAGATTCCTTCATGTTAAAACACATAGGCTTTGAATACCCTAGAGCTGCTGGAGAGCACACTCACCCCTTTCCTTAGTCTCTTGATACATACATCCAAATACTCAGCCAGCTGAGAGTCAACCAAACTGAAAAACATTAAAAAGGAGTAAAGCCCTCTAGAAAGTCAAAGATTTTCAGAGTCTGAATGGTTCGAGCTATCTATGTTTCCAGCTGGGGAGGATCTTCAACTAGACATCCTCCAGGAACTTCCATTTACAAAAAAAGGACACTTACAAAAAAAAAACAATTAATGAGTTAGTAATAACAGCTGATACTCAGGGATGCTGGAAAATTGGATTTTTTTCCCCCCTTGATACAGAGCATGCTGCTGAACACCCAACCTATGCCTGAGTTTTAAATGTGAAACTCTTTAGGATTCTGCACCGACCTTGGCGCCTGCCAGTTTCTCCACAGTATCAAACACTCTTCTGAGGCAGGGGCCCTAACACACACCTTCTTACATGTCTGTGACTGCAGGAGAGCCTTAGTCTGGTTTGCACTTTTGTCTGGCACAAACTCCCTTTTTGATACTCACTACAGCACACCTGGGCAAAAGAGAAGATTCATATACCACAGTCCTTAAGGGCACAAACAGCTAGAAAGGAAATGGCCAAGGGATGCCTTGTGCCTTGAAACACCAGCAAGAGTCTCTTGCAATGGGGAACAGGGAGGGAGAATTTGGTGTGTACAACACCGCGGAGGGCGAGTTTATGTACATGAACTAATAACTCCAGTAAAGGCAATCTGATATATAATCCAGCCCCTCTTCTTGTATTCTGCTTCCTAAAAGTGATGTCCACAAATTAACAAAATACTAATAATGTTTTTTTGTAAGCAGTTACTGGTGTTCGTACAATGGAGACAGATCAGATACAGGTTATGGTGTTCTGGTTGCTCACTCTACTATATGGGATTTTTAGGCAGAAATTGAGACAGTAAAATCTTGAAGGTAAGTGCTTTTATTTTTCCTTCTTGGAAAATGAGAGAGGAATACAGAAATTCCAGAGACATTGGTTATCTTGTACTAGTCTGGTATGACGAAGAGAACAGTCTTATTTTTCCCATGGGACTTGAAAGAAAAGCTCTTACAGGTGAAAGTGCCATTTTATCCAAGGAGAGGCAGAAGATTGGGTCAGAAGACATGAGTGGGGATACAGACACTAACCCTAGGTGGCTTTTGCCCCAAATGCCAAAAGGAGAAAAAAAAAAAAAAGAGCCATACAGAGGGAGATCTTAGCTGCATGCAGACCCTCTCATAGAGTGTTTTGAGGGGTGGAATTTAATACTTGCTTCTTAGGGGTAAAAATCATGAAAAACAGTGTCAGAAACAGCACTTTGAAGAAAGTGTGGTGTTACATCAATAGCTGTTTCTACTGAGCTCTTTGACCCAAAGCTGGAAGAGAAATGGGCATGAGGCAAAGGTGAAATTTCTACTGAAATTCAAAATGCTTTAATCCAGAGGCTACCCTCTCCTAAGAGAGAAGCATCCACCAGTGTGTGTCAGTGGCATCCCTGCCACAGAGGTGATGGTAGATTCTGCTATGACTATAAAGGAGATGTCTTCTGTGGAAAGAAAACAACTGCTTCAATGCCATGGTTCCTGCACTGGTAAAGAGAGCAATCCTCCCACACTGCTTGCCTACAGCTGTGGGGGGGATTAATGTTTGCAAACTGTTTTGTGTCAACTCACGCACTCAAACTTCTCAGATTTCTAAGGTGCCAATCATGAACATGAGCTGTTTGAACACAGAAAGCCTTTGCAGGAATCACTATTACAATAAGAAAATTGCAGTACAGGGTTTTTTTTAAATAAAGGAATAAGATACCATGTTTTCTATTTAGACTTGTATTAGCATATGATAGAATACTGCCCTTTGCCAAATCTCTGGTGTGAAGAGCTTGTAAAACATACACCTGCCTAGTACCTCAAATACCATTCTTCAAATAGGTTTCATTCCTTGTTTCCTCTGTACTAAACAAAGGAGCATGCACTGAATATCATATCATGACAACTTCTAAGTCATTACTACTTTAAACAGCATCAGGAATATATAATAACTTTGCTTCATAATTCAGCACTATCAATATCCTCCTTTTATAAAGCACAGAATCACAGAATCATTCAGGTTGAAAAGGACCTTTGATATTATCGATTAGCCCAGCACTGTCGAGGCCAGCACTCAACCATGTCACTGAGTGTCACATCTATACATCTTTTAAATACTTCCCAAGGCTGTAACTCAACTGCTTCCTTGGGTATCCTGTTCTAGTGCTTGACAATGCTTTCAGAGAAGAAATTTTTCCTTCTTTCCGATCTAAACCTCCCGTGGCTTAACTTGCTGCCATTTCCTATTGTCCTATTGCTTGTTACTTGGGAAAAGAGTCTGATCCTCAAGTCACTACAGCCTTCTTTTAAGTTGCTGTAGGGAGAGAGAAGGTCCCCCCTGAGCCTCCCTTTCTCCAGACTAAACACCCCCAGCTCCCTCAGCTGCTCCTCACAGGACTTGTGCTCCAGACCCTTCCCCAGCTCTGTTGCCTTTCTCTGGACACGCTCCACCCCCTCAGTGTCTTTCTTGTAGTGAGGGGCCCAGAACTGAACACAGGATTTGAGGTACAACTCAACTGAAAATGGTGGAGTTACAACATATTTTGATCCAGACTGAAACCAATTAAAAGGCTGAGCATTAATCTAACAGGCACAATCCCCATATGACAATAAGTTTCTGCAGTGGGCCATACCTTTATGCATCACACATAAAGTAATAGTTACACATATTAAAAGCCACACATAGTGTTTCTCCTTTTTGCTGTCATCTGTCACCCTGAACTCATTATTTAATGTTTCCCCAAGTACAGCTAGACCACTCATTTTTATTTATCTCTCCTTTTTTTGTCATCTGCTCATTTTCACCTTGAAAATCTATGAAAAGAAAGGTTATGGCAAGCACTAAAAATAAACATACAAGATGTAGTCCGGAAAGCAAGCTGAAAAATTTATTTTTCTGTTTAGCAGTGGTTTGCAAACATCTGATGTTTGTGCTTCCTCTTGCCTCTTTTATGGTGTGATGATTAACACTGGTGTGTACCTATGACCTCTTCTGACTACCCAAGTATTAACCACAAGGACAATTACTAGAAGAAAAAAGTCCACAACCTCATTAACAGCAAACAAGACAAATTATGAATTCTAAACGAGATTTTATAGTACTCTGCTCCATCATTTTGAGATGAAAGAGAAACCTTTCCTGAAGTGCCTTGTTCAATTGTAGAAGAATATATAGCCCCATAGGGAAAATATTTCAAGTGATTTTTACAACTTAAGCAGAAAACCTGACCAAGTTCAATCCATAACACCACTACCAAGATAGACTTTCACTGTTTTTCCCTTTTCTGAGGGAAAAAATTAGTCCTAACTCCAAAGGCTCCTATTCACACTACTGCTCCAATGGAGTTAGGGCACTGTGGGATGAGGGCAGGGCAGAGCTGAAGATAATCAGCGCCTTACTGAAGGGAAATACTTGATAGAAATGGGAGATACAAACTGTTAGCAGTATGGGACCATCCAAAGGTGTCTAAAATCCCCCCTTCTAATTCAGCTGGGGCAGGTGTTGTCTTTTTTTGGTGGGAAGTCGAGATCTGGACAGTTGGCTCACCCTCCATCTCTTTCCTACTAGGTATTTACTTATTCCTGGCCACTGCCTTACATCACTTGACATATATACTTATTTTCTTCAGTTCTCCTGAATTAACTTTTCTGAAGTCAGGATTTTGGAGATACCTGATTTAGAGTTACACATTGCAGCTGGCAACATAGGGAAACACAACCAGAAGTAGTGGAATGCACAGAGAGAGAGAGAGAGAGAGAGAGAGAAATAAGAAACATACATGAATAGAACCACCAAGATAGAAAAATCATCTAAGATCATTGAGTCCAACTGTTAACCCAGCTCCAAACCAGCATCACATCCATACAAATTTAAACACCTCCAGGGGCAGTAATTCCACCCTGGATAGCCTGTTCCAATGCCTGTGAAGAAATTTTTCATAATATCCTATCTAAACCTTTCCTGGCACAACTTGAGGCCGTTTCTTCTCGTTCTTTCATTTGCTGCCTGGGAAGTGAGACCAACCCCCACCTCACTACAAGCTCCTTTTAGGCAGTTTTTAGGAGCAAGAAAGTCCCCTCTCAGTCTCCTTTTCTCCAGGCTAAACAACCCCAGCTCCCTCAGCCTCTCTTCATCAGACATGTGCTCAAATACTTTGTATTTATATTTTATACATATGTGTATGTATGTATATATATATAGAGACTATTCACATACATATGTTTAAGTGATCCAGTTTAAAGACAAGGTTTATTCACTCAATATAACCTGAGAGATACAATTCTCCTTTGTCTAGTTCTTTATCTTTATGTTGTTAACAATGTCTTGGAAATCTCAAAAATTAGAGGAACTACCAGAAATGAGGAAGTAAAGAGAGCCAGAATCTTGAGGGGTCATCTAATTTATCCCTGCACAATGACAAGATAGATACAATTTATCCCCAAACAGAGGCCTACCTTTTGATCAGGAACTTGCATAGCCTCTTTGGATAACACCCCAGTGCCTCACTTTTCTTACAACTAAAAATCTTGTTCTGACATTTTTGCTGAGATTGAATAAAATTAATAAAAGACAGTGGAAAAAAAAAAGGAACAAGGGTCAACTTCCTTCCTCAGAACTACTTATCTGATAGCTGAAGACTGTTATATTTAATCATATCGACTCTTTTTTTCCCTGGCAGACCCTCTCAACTGTTTCAGTATTTCCTGACTTTCTTCCAGACTTATGATCTCTTTTGTCAATCTCCCGTATCTTCCTAGAAGATGTAGCCCACATCTTCTTGGAAGTGCTGTACCCAAAATAACACAGTCTTCCAGGTCAGGGTTTTCCAACACCAAATAAACAGAAAGAACTACTTTTTTTTCCAGCATTACTCTGCTTTACCTGTCTCATTGAAGTATTTTCCTTTTCACACCAGTATGGAAGTGTAAATACCTTCAGCCTGTGGGTCACAGGTAATACAGCTGCATCTCGTAGTTCTGCTGCCCAGGCAGTCATCACCCAGACAATACCAGTGCACTTGGTTTTCTTTCCTAAACATGAGACATCACATTTATCTTCATGACTTGCTCTGGGTTTTTCCATACCACTCTTCCAACTGTTAAATACCACAACTGCGGCTTCAACACTATCCAGGGTAACTTGCAGCACCACTCTGCTTTCTGACATTAAGCAATACAGTCCTTATGCCTACTTATGTATTCAGGAATTAAAATAGCAATGCTGCATGCAGTACCTTTCTCGACTTACCCCTCCAGTGTAATGGTTACTACAAACTCCCCTGACAGCAGTTTGGTGCAGACCATGTTTCCCTGGCTTACACATAAAATCATGGCACAATACAATGCTATAAAACTCACTAAACCTAAGCCATAACACCCATAATATTTATTTCAATATGGCCTCCTCACACGTTGCAGAAGGAAACGAGATTTGTTTGATGACTTCCAGTTCCTGAACAGAAATAGATTTTAGTCATCTTGATACACACATCTCATTATTTTAATGCTGGGAGGGTAACTGCATTCCCCTGACTACTTCTGAAACTTTAAAAATATGGCCCTCTGAGGGATTCAACAGGGTCATGCTGAATGTTTTGATAGAGGTTTTCAAAATCCCTGAATACCTTGTTTATTTACCTCCTAACAATAAGTCAAGTCTAAACTCCTAAGACCCTGACTATTATTTTTTTATTTGGAAATTTTTCAGGGGTCCAGTGTGCTTTACCTCTGCATTCCTATTAGTGCTCTTGCCTTTACTAGGAAGGCAAAATCTAGGTTTTCTCTTGAACAGCTCACGGAGTGAATTTGGACCGGCAAGTGTTTGTAGGAATGGCCAGACAACTGGGAATGTGGGGCACTGCCCTTCCACTCTTCTTATTGAAGACTGGACAGAAGACTAATGGTAAGGATACCTTTCCAGGAAGGAGTACAAGAGCACATCACCATGGACTATTACTATTCATTGAATAAGCTCTGAGGAACAGAGCCCAGAACCAAATCACCCACTAGGCTACAGAGCAATGCTCACTCATGCCTTTTGTTTTTGTGTTCTGTTTATTTTTTTGTTGTTGTTTTCTTTTTTCTTTGTTTTTTTGTTTTGCTTTGGGTTTTTTTGGGATTTCTTTGTTTATTTTGTCTTTTGGTTGATCGGTTGGTTGTTTTTTTCTTTCATGGCTGATTCCTGAATTCTTTCTGAAAACAGCTTCAGTGACAGTGGTCATGCTTCCCTGCTTAAACTATACCTCTTACTTATGCAGTGCTGCTAGAGTAAAAGGAATTAATAATTCATGTCTCTTTCATATCCTACATTAGAGCCCTAACCTCAGTGCTATTTTAAAACTCTGTGAGGCAATGATGTGGGTGAAGATATAGGAAGCACCATGTATATTTTAAAGAGAATGAGTCATCCTCTGTAAAGTATCTTGTAATATTTATTTTACAGAAACTCAGACTATACCCAGAAATGCCATCTAGCTGGCCATATTGCCAAAATTAACTACCTATTAGCTGTTGAGTTTTAGAATATCTTCTATTACACCTATTATTCTTTTTATTCATGTTTTGATCCCTACTTTTGTCTTTTTCACATCCTGAATGCTCCAGAAGTTTCTAGGTCCATTTTAAGGGCCCAACATTAACAAACATGCAAAGCAGAAGTTTGCTGCGGACTGGTTTTGCCAGAAAATGCCAAAATCAGTATCTACTTCAGCATTTTTATTATTTTGTTACTCACCATAACACGTAATTCAGAGAGCTGCTCTCCAATCACGCTGTGACTTTCTTACACTTCTCCCTGACACTCCTGCAATCTCACCTGGCAACACTTAACACTTCCCCAGCCCAGCTGCAAGACAGCTGTGACTGCAAGAGGCTCAGTTGCCCTAATTCCTTCAAGAGCAAAGCCCACCACTGATGAGGCTGAAATCTGTACACTAGTTCCATGCATGTATTCTTGAAAGTGGTGGCCCACTGAACAGCCTGAGTGATTTTTTTCCATGCTGGGCTCACCAGCAGATTGATGCCACTTTCTAAAAACCAGTGATGAACCTCAGAGGACTACATATATTCCTTGGTTACTATTTCTGACAGATATTTGATTTTTACTGTTTTAGTAATTTCTTCCTTTTTTTCTCATTTACACAAGGAGAGGATGGAAGAAAAAGAAGATAAAAGATGCTTGCTTCCTCATCCTCTTGGAGGTAGGTACACTCTGAACTGGACTGGCTGAAACCTGAAGGAAAAGTCATATTGCCATTCCTCTCTAGTAAAGAAATTTCTTATTTCCTGTGCACGTGGCTTGTGAGCACACATGGTAAGGGCTCGGGTTTGGGCTTTTTGGACAAAGCAAATCTTTACTGAAACATCAAAATCAGTGAGGTCAAACATTGCAGGAAAAACATAATTTTTTGACACATATTTCTTTGAAATACAACAAAAAATTCTCAATCCGGAGCTGAAAGAAAATGGCACTCCTTCCCCCAGTTTGCCAGTTTCCCTATCAATTCTTGTTGGAGAAGTTTGGGTTTAGGAAGCAGATGTCTCCTACTAAGCAGGTCAAACAACTTCCCCCAGAAAGGCTGAGTCTCTTCTGCTGCAGCTCTTCTACTTCATGTGAAAACGTGAATAATTAGCTCCCCACACCAAGAATCAGACTGATTAGAGACTCGATTGATTTAAACTCTCCAGATTAAACTCAAATGCACTAATCAGATGACAACAGAATTCTTCTCATAAATCCTGGTCCAAATAATATTTAACTCTATAAAACTGCTTAAAGAACACAATCAAATTCAACCACAATTAACCCATATAACCTGACTGTATAAATATATCTGTGGGAAGGTCTCAAATCTTATTCTGGCTTCCTGAATTAGGCTTTCAACACCCATGTTTTCTCTCACATCCACCTAAGTACTAAAGCTTCAAATGCTAGGAACAAAGAACAGAAATCCAGGCTCATCACTCAAATCTACTGACACCAAAACTAGCTGGATTTTTTTTTCAGAACTGGTGAATAAACCTTAGACCATTCTGCTCGTGAGGCTACAAGCCTGCAGAAGCTGGGACACATCTGAAACTCTGAGCAACCTCTGCACAAAAGTGAGGAAATGCTTTGAATAAGGTAGCACACCGCTTATTGTTTTTCTAGGTTGCATTACTCAGTGCTATTAAATCTGCTGTAAGATATGGGAGGTTATTTCCTGAAACTATACTTTTTTTCACAAACAACAGATCATGGTGAGGATGTTACACTTTTGTCCGTATCCACAATGCAGGTTATTCCCAGAGAACCTCCTGGGTGCTTATGCTGCACAGCACTCCATCCTTGGAGGACAGCACTCTCTGTCCTTGAAGGTAGCCAAAAGCCATCTGGACTGAGTCCTAGATAACCTGCTGTAGATGTCCCTGTTTGAGCAAGGTGGCTGGACAAGATGCCTGCTATTCAAGGAAGAAGCAGATCAGTCTCATCAGCGACTCTGAGAAGCTCCTAGATTCACATTTCCAAACCAAAACATGGATACTAGATGACTCCTAGCAGCATGCCTGTTACCACATCTCCTGTGTGATGCACTGGCACCAGCCCTGAGGTAGGGAAGGGCTGTGGGAGTGAGGGGCTGCTGAGCACAGAGCAGAGCACTCTGCACTCTGCATGAACTCTGCAATCAAGTAAAGGCCACTCCTGACAATTTTTTACCTACATGCCTGTGTTTTCCTGCACGTTGGCTGCATGCAATACAAGGTGCTGGCTCAAAGATGGCCCAGTCCATCTGTACTGGCTGGTTGTGCAGGGAACGGGGACGATCTGCCACAGATTTAAGCACTGGCTAATAGAGAAAGAGGCTGGAAGGCAGCAGTGGCAGGCAAAACAGAGCTGCCTGACAAGGCTATTCCCATTTTGAGCAAAATTAGAATCTCATACTCATCATAAAGCCAGAAAAAAATCAATTGGTTAGTGCAATCACTAAAGTGACTACAGATCTGGATGGCTGATGCCCCAGTGGTGATGAAGACGACTGCAGAAGGATGGATAATGCACTGCTCATTTTTAGTTCAGTAAGTATTCCTGCCTTTGGTAGACTACACCATCAATCATCATGGAAACAGGCCTGAGCACAGAGGTCATTCACAAAGCACAGCATCTGCAAGTGAGGAAGGATTTAACCACTGCTTAAAGCACTGCTGAGCTTGGATGATGCTGTCATTCATTCTTGTACTGTGAGAGCGAGGCCACAACACTGTGCATGCAGGAAACACGAGCAGCACTGGAAATGAGTATGTGCCTGCACCTCAGCTTTGGGCTCCACGCTTATTCTGAAGTTTATCCATTTTTTAACATCATACTTGCCACAAATTCCCATGTAGGTTTCTTCAGTGTTGCTGCCCTTCCACGACCCTAATTCCTTTGAAACAGGCTGATACTGCAGTTGTGTGATGGGTTTGCTCAGGGAATTACACCGCAGCATTCATTCCAGCTCTTCTTGTGCCTTAATTTGAACAAAATGGAGTAATTTGGCACTCTGCTTTGGGGACAGTGGGAGGTGAAAAATTCACTGCTTTCTGTGAACCTCTGGAAAAAATGTAGAACCAGCATTTCGATTTCATTTCTTAGCTGAACATTCCCAAACCTGCTGGTGGTAAGTAGCAAATACCATATTGTGGAAATAGTAAAAATTTCCAATCACAGCAGTAAAAGAGAAAGAATTGTTTTCAACTGAAACTACTAAAATATCCTAACAAATAGGCTCATGTATATTCTCTCTCCTGCAGGTGACCATGTAGTTTAAATTCGCCAGCTATACCTAAAGGTTATGGAAAATGAACTTGTGTGCTACTGAAGAATTAAAACTGTTTTCTTCTGTTGCATACTGTGAAGAAGGATCACAATTCTCCCTCAGTGTGTCCTGCTGGTACAGCTAGCTTCTAAGAATGTATCCAAATTATAAATATATTAAACAACAATTTATGGTCCAGTCATGTAATTTCACAGGACATTAAAAGATCAGGAACTTCAACAGATATCAAAGGCACAAGGCAGATATAACACTATTTTTCTCTTAGCTGGAAATTGTCTTAATTATCCAACAGTGTCTGAACACAGTATTCTCAGTATTCTGTTAAACTGTGTTTAGTTGTGGATCGCAAAGGGACGTCTCTCAAGTTTTCTCTCAATGGCTTCAATACTCATGCTCCTGTCCTTACAGTACATAGCCCTTCGAGCCCAAAGCAGAACATGCAAATTTCTAAGACTGATCACAAGATGTTTCCTGCATGTTAGAAATTTATTTGTACGATGATTACTGCCTCCGCTGATGTTTTCAGGATAACACTTCAAAAAACCTTAGAGGAATATCACAGCCCATCAAGAATATCAATAATACATTTTTTCTCTCATGGGAACATTACACTACCTGAACTAATTCATTATCTAGCAATAGGGAATCAGTGATTTTAGAAGGGACTAATGTAACAGTAATTAGAGCAAAATCCAGTTTTAGGGACTTTTCAGTAATTTACTTATGATACATGGTATGCTTTGATTTTCAGGTCTAAGCATTAAGGAAGTATATAGCCCCTTCTTATTCATCATATCCATCTCTCCCTTTAACTTCTCTAGTTTCAGAAGGAAGGTACAGCAACTGGCTCATGGTTTGTGGTTTGTTTTTTTCATTGTTAACCATCTTATTATATAAAGTTGGTGCTAGTAAGAACTTTTCTTGACAACTTCTTATTCTAATTGTGTCCCCTCTCTCCTTGAATGTCATCCCACCTACAAGAAAAATGGTAATTAATACAACAGTTGAAAATAACAACACTGTCTCTTCATATGGTTCAGTAGTTTACCACCAGTAATTGGCTCTTCACTGCAGGACAGTATCATAATTTTAATTGTGAGTTTTAGACCATGGCATATAATGCAGCTCTTCATAGATATATTAATAAATGCTTGCTGCCCCTTTATGAATTCCTGTATATCTAAACTATCAGCCTCTCAAATAACTGAGACTTTCAGTACGCACTCTACTTGGAAAAAAAAAATATTCTTTTTCATTGAATGAAAGATCTGCTTTCTACATGAAACAACTCAAGCCATAGTTTTTACAAAATACCTCTAAAAACACAGGAAGAAAAAAACCGAAACAAATGAAGTTATTTATTTCAACTTAAATGAATGACCTAAAAAAATTTCTAATATTCACTAGGTTTTAGCATTGTAATATGCAAAAAGATTCCCCTTTAAATATTTATAATTGGGCCCACATTTCAAGGCTAAGGTCTTCTTATAATAAACTATTACACTTTCAAAGAATGCGCAGTTAAATAACCAGAACATTTATAATGTACATTCACATTGTGCAATAGTTTTATGCTAAAGTAACCAGCTGGAACAAATGGGAGCTATTGCAACATAAAACTCTAGAAAAGCTGTGATTAATCAGGTATAGGTCCCTGTGGCATGTAACTGTATTATTTGCATAAATAGAGACATGGGTATTCAAAATCATGGCTTAAGAAAAGAGGTGAGAGCACTGAAGGAAGAAAGTTGCAATTTAGCCCCAAAATGATCGTTTCCCCCTAAACAGAGCTACTGCTGATCAAGAAAAGACTACATGCTTCTGTGGCTGCTGCAATGCTTTTCTGTTTGTAATACCATTATGTCAAGATCAGACACAAGCATTTTGATGTAATGAAAGAGAAGAGAGAGAAATGGGGAGGATAAAGAAGAAGGAAGAGGAGGGGGAAATGAAGAAACTTAGCAACAGAAAAGTGAACCTGCACTGTAATTCCACCAATCCACAGAATTTTCATAAACATTATTTATTTTTTGCAATGTTATCCACTTACCAACATCAGGATCAGTTGCTTGGACTCTTGTTAACAAAGCTTTAGTGGCTGTGTTCTCATAGACACAAGCAGTGTAGTGGTCAGATGAAAACACTGGTGGATTATCATTAACATCTTCTAAAATAAGATGGATTTCTGACTGGCAAAACCTGCCACCTCCATCAGTGGCTCGGGCAATCAAGTTGTATACAGGGATTTTCTCTCGGTCGAGAGGGGCCAAAGATTTCAGCTCACCTGAAATTATTTAAAAGCAGCAGATATCATTATTATTGTAGCAACATCACTAATTCTAGATAGCCTAAGTATCTCAAAACCATGTGTTTCACAGGAATAGGAAGACAAAACCAAATCAAAGTTGCTTATTCTAATGAACAGATTAAAAACTCACAGCAGCATTACTTCCCGTTCCTCTTTACCCAAAAGAGTGAGGTGCCAATATGAGTGCAGTGATGAAAAGCCATTCATGGTGGCTTTAACAGCAGCCTACAGCTTTATCCATAAAAACACAACCATGTTTTTCCAAGTCTTTCTGTCACTCTCAAGATTTATAGACTCTTTAACACAGAAACACATCCTTTTTAGCAGCACCTGCTGTGATATGACAAAGGGTAATTGTTTTAAAGTAAAAGAGGGTAGATTTAGACTTTTCTTATGATTAGGGTGGTGAAACACTGGCACAGGTAGCCTTAGAAACCTTAACTGGATGGGTCTCTGATCAACACGATCTATTTGAATATGACTCTGCATATGGCAAGAGGTTTGGCCTAGATGACCTTCTAAGTTCTCTTCCAGCCCAAAATATCCTGCGGTTCTATGATAAATCTCTGATCTCACTTGAAGTCTGCAGGGAAACAAAAGGATCGATATCCACTGTTCTCGTTATAAGATCCAACCTGGCCAGCAAAGATGTCCCTCTTTCTCCTTCCTGCCACCACCATTCAAATGGTCACCCACATCGGCCAGAACTGGAACAACTGGCTGATAGTCACGTGTAACCTAACTCTAACTCTAATTAAGGAAACCAGTACCCAGATGTAGAGGGGTTAAGGCTATTCAGAGGCATTTGGATGTCTTCTTACCATTTTCTGGATCTAAGAAAAATTTATTGTTCCCCGAACCATAAAGAGAATAGCGAATTTCACCATTGGACCCGATATCAGCATCTTTAGCACGGAATTTGAGAATTACTTTGTTTGGTGGAATATCTTCAGGAAACAATGCTGTGTATGCAACCTAGAGTCAAAAACAGACATGTAAGCTATGCTGCAGTAGTATATACAGTCTTTGAACAACCTTTTTTAAATAACTATTTGTAGTGCACCCTTCTATATAGGAAACAATTTTCCTTTACACAACACATTCCTAGAAATTCAAATCACCGTTAAGCTTTGAGGTGTCACAGAAACGATGCCGAATTATGACTGTGAATAGGGCTCATCTTAGGTGCTTAATGCAATACCATTTTGTATCTTCTGTTTATTACATTGACACCCTTGAAATGGAAATCCTGATGAGTGTGCTAACAGAAACTTTTTTTTTTATCACCTCATCCAGCAGTTTTGAGGGAAATACAAATTGTGATTCCCCAGAGTGGTAGAGTGGTTCTTGCAATGACAGTAATCTGTCAGTGAGTGAATAATGTAACAATGGGAATTACATGAGTATATGCATGCACACATACATATACAATATATACATACATACACACACACACATACGTATATATATATATATAAAAATTTTCTATGAGTAGTACCATTAAGGAACTCTGGGTTTTATCACGTCTTTTCTTTCACACAGACCTTTCTATTGCACTAACATCAGTTCCCTGGATTGCCTTTCCACAGAATACAAGACAGCTAGCACTCTGAAAGCTGTGGTCAGGCCACACTGCATGCATTCCCGACAACAGGACAGCAAGCTACATTCTTCTGCCTTTTCCATTGGATGTCTGGTATCTGGAAAGTTGAGGAAAGCTGGAGTTAAACTAGACTGATGACATTTCCACATGGGTTGTGAAGGTAGAGCACATTCTTTTTTGCAGGGGAGGAGTAGCTGCCTAATGCCACCTCCCAATGCATCATTTGTTGTAAAGCCAACTAAGGCCGCTGTGTACGAGACTCCTTTGCAAGCTTTACGAGACCATTATCCTTCAATCTTGGCTTCTCAGGAATGCTTTATCCCACTTCTCTCCCAAACCACTGCAAATTCTTCAACTAAGACCATAAGGATGAAAATCAGCATTGCCTATGAATACTTTGAATACTTGCAAACAACAGGAGACACCTGTAGGGAAAGCATTGCTCTCAACACAGAGGCCCATTGCCATGGGTGGTGTTAACTCACCTCTTCACAAACTGGATTATTATCATTAACATCAGTGACAGTCACTTCTACAGCAGCTTGGGTCACAAAGAGGCCATCTGTGGCAGTAATGTTCAGATAATAAATGTCTTGCTCTTCCCGATCCAGAGGCCTTTTAACATAAACTTTCCACTCATTCTGAACCAGTCCCAGAGCGAACTTCCCTTTGGGATTCCCTCCTGCAATAAGACAAACAACACACAATGAGCTGTGGTGTCCCTTCAGAGCTCCCACCTGGTTTAAACACAGAGACACACCAACCACTAAGCAGCCATCATTTCTTTCACAGCTTTTGGTGCTTCCAAACTTGCAGACTCAGGAAATCGGTAATGAAATTACACTCTCTGTTTTTATTGCCCCCCGAATGCCCTGTATGAAACTGAACCGATAACTTTGAGTGGAAAAAAAATCCATTTAGCAGAGCTGAAGATGATCTCTTGTTCAGTTCCCTGTAAGGGTAATCAAATTCAAACTGTGAACAATCAATAGTCCTCTCGGGCTGGTACAATTGTCTTTCCACTTAGTCTCGGGAGAGGATGTAATACACCGTAGCTCTTGTTACCAAGACAATTTCATTAGCTGTTGATTATGCAATCAAGGATTGGAAGTGGGTTCTATTAAGGAATCCTCTAATGAAAGCTCTATCATACAGCTGCGACATTCTTGTGCTTATTAAAATTCTAGTTTTTAAAGAAGTTTACACGACACAGGAAGACACATTAGTATTAAATAGTCCTAACAAGAGGTCATTTGAAGAACAGTTGGAAGATAAGCAGTACAAATAGATCAGATGTATCCAAGAGTGAAAGCTGGTGAAAGGTGTGCAGGAGATAAAGCAGAAGTGTTTTTTACCACGCCATAACACTGACACCGAACCTTGCAATGTTGCTCTTCCACATCATTAAATTGCCTGGTGACAAGAGGCTGGCAGAGGGAAAATTTTTGTCCATAGCATCCTCAGGAGGGAGGGGAAGGGAAGGGAAGGCAAGGGAAGGCAAGGGAAGGCAAGGGAAGGCAAGGGAAGG
>VXBU01019192.1:149602-178456 GCA_013400315.1 Bombycilla garrulus
AACTGGACTGCTACCAACACCCTGACTGACAGGGTGTCAGGTTGCATTCTAACTGTCAGGGTTTGGGTTTTTTTTGTTTAATACTGCATTTTCTAGTTTTCCTATTAGGTTGTAGTTTGTTGGGTTTTTTTGTTGTTTGTTTGTTTTATTTTATTTTGTTTATACATATTAAAGAACTGTTATTCCTATCCTCATATTTTTTGCCTGAGAGCCCCTTTTAATAATTTGGAGGGAGAGGGTTTACATTTTCTATTCCAAGAGAAGCTCCTGCCTCCCTTGGCAGGCACCTGTTTTTCAAAACCAAGACAACATCTCTCCTTCTTCCTTCTTCCCTCAGCTTTTATATGCTGAGCATGCTGCCATATGAAGTGGAATATCCCTGTGGTCAGCTGGGGTCAGCTATGCCAGCTGTGTCCCCTCCCAACTCCTGGTACACCCCATGTCTATTCACTGGTGGGGTGTGTGAGGACCAGAAAAGGCCTTGACTGTGTAAGCCCTGCTCAACAGTGACTAAAACATCCCTGTGACATCACAAATCCAAATCATAGCTCCACAGCAGATTCTACTTAGAAAATTAATTCTACCCTAGCCAAAGCCAGTAAAACCAACTACCCANATGCCAGCTGTGTCCCCTCCCAACTCTGGTACACCCCATGTCTATTCACTGGTGGGGTGTGTGAGGACCAGAAAAGGCCTTGACTGTGTAAGCCCTGCTCAACAGTGACTAAAACATCCCTGTGACATCACAAATCCAAATCATAGCTCCACAGCAGATTCTACTTAGAAAATTAATTCTACCCTAGCCAAAGCCAGTAAAACCAACTACCCAGTCTTCTGTGCCCAGCTTGGTCTGTAAAAATGTATGTGCACATTTAACAATTTAGGATAAAGCACTACAGTCATAGCAAACTCATGTGCTACAGAAACTTAGTGAAGATACATTGAAAAGCACCATGATGCTCTACTTGCTATGCTAACCTGCTACTAGCTCTTTGCCCACCATATTAAGCTTTCTCCTATGGTCTCCAGCAGGAATTCAATCTGAGAACTACTTTCTATGTTGTTCATGTTTAAAAGTTGTATAAAACTATTAAGGGAATGCTTATTCCTTCTTGTAACACGTTCAAGAATGTCAAACATGCTAGTGGACATTTGCTTACAAATTAATCAGGAGTTCTGACATGTGTCATGGGATCTGTACAAGCTGAATGGAAAGACCAGGTTCTTAAACCTTTCCCTCTAGTACTTCCACTGAATGATTGCATAAGTAAGTATTAAAAAAAAATAAAGCCAAGGCTGAATTTATTTGTGTTGACTGTTGTCAGACAATTAGTGTCTCTGATATGTTGCTCCTGTTGTCACAATTCTGTCAGTTCTCAGGGACCTTTTTGTCCAAGTAACAACACAGAGGAGGTCAGAACTTGAAGTTCAGCTTAAAACCAATCAAAAAAGTCTAATGTCCATTCCATACCTTCTTTCTACATCAAAAAGCAGGAAAAAGGTCACAGGCTGTAATCTATGCCTTCTTCATTAGCTACCAGCTTAAACTGGTTTCTATTTAATATGAAAACTAAGTTAGTTGAATCAGGCTGAGCAAATCTTTCTTGTTAAGAGCCACCATTTGTGCTAGCTGTGACTGTGCCAAAAGAAGCAAGTTGTAATGAATAGGATTTCCAGAAAATTAGTCAGATAGGCATTATAATTATAAAAGGCTTTTGAATCATACAGAGCACTAAACTCAAGTATCAAATACAGATATTTTCTGTTGATAGAAAACCACTCTTTTTGATCACATACCAAGCAGTTTTCCCACTGATTTCTATGACAGTCTGCAATAATCACCAGAGGACACATTGTTTAATCTGTTGTGTCATATAAACACACATTTCTCCTAAAGAGGGTTACACAGAATGTTGATGTATACTACTGGCCAGATCTGAATACAATCCAAGGAAATGAGAATCTGCCCACTGACTTGAGTCTGAATGTGACTTCAAAGAAGGCAGACCCCTGCTGATTGACATTAAATTCCTTCTATTCAGTTCAATGCCAGTATAAAAAAAGCTTAACTCTCCTTTACAAAAGGCTGTAATCTTGTCATAATGAGTTTAATGTTGTAAACCATTAATAAAAGTAGTCTTAAATATTCTTATTTTGCTTCATGATATTAATCAGGGCTTCCTGCATATTAGTCCTTTTGTAAAAGGAAATTATTAAGTATCCTGACCAAACAGGAAGCAATACACTCAAGGTATGGGCACCCTATTGCTAAGAAAAGAGGAAAGGTAAAATCTAATTAAAATCAGCTGGTGGCTTTTATGGTTACCAGTAACACTACCTCAGAGCAATTTTAAAATGACTGTTGCTTTGTTGCTAATGGAATGGCTTTTAAATCATACCTAGGAATTTGGGGAATATGTATAAAAAATGATCCTTGGGATCTCTTTTCATCCCCTTTACTCCAGTAGAAAAGAATCAATCTGAATTACCATGAAACCTGTTTGATAAGCAGGAATAGTGGTTTATCTGCATGTCTTTTTCATGAGCACTTTTTTTTTTTGCTTCTCAGGATTGCCTCTATACTTTGCTGATGGAAGACAAAGGCGGATGATAAAGTGTAAGAGAAATAAGGAGATATAAAACTAAAACACCACCAAGGAAATATTCTTAAAAATGGAAAGGCAAAAAAATCCACACTGTGGGCCAGGAAAGCATTTCCCACTACTTTTATACATATGTCTTGATGCAGATCTCATTTTGCAGTGATTAATTAACTTTTTCACTAATATATGCAAGCAGATTCAGTTTCCTAGGGGCATTCTAATTAATTAGTTTTTCACTCTGAATAATGTAGCTTTTCTAAACGGAAGCCTCCTGACTACATGTATTAATGGATTCTTTAAAATCTTTTGGCAGTTTTCTTATGTTCTACTTTGAATGTCACAACAGTGAAGTGCTAGCTACAAAAAACACTCCAGTAACTTTTTAGAAAGGCTTTGAGGCTAAAAGAATCAGCAGTATCTTTTATCTTTTGTTACTTGAAGTTTAAATAATGCTCTCCCTCCCTCCCTAGTCAGCAAATAGTACAAAGCCAAATCAAGATCAAGTTTAAGTAAAGAAAGAAAACAGCCAGATACAAATGAAATGCAGAGACACAGTGATCCAAAATAAACAAATCCTGACACACATCATTACTAAAGCACACACAGAGGCCATTATAGCAACTAAAAGGGAATGGAAAACTAGAAGCCAACAGTATCAGTTTTCACTGCAATGTCCCCATCTGGGAGGGGGAACTGAATATTTACTAACTTATTTATTTAGCTTCTGTCTTACATTTATGCATTTATTTAGGTACTTTCAATTCCCAGTTAGAACTCTAGACATTTGCATCACACAAAATCAATAGGTTTATCCTCCATTCCCAGTTTAAGATGTTGCACGTTTACTGAGCTTCAGAAATGGTAAATCCAATCCCCTTAGCTTTACTACCATAAAATTGCAGAAACTGTTCTTTATCTGGCAACACAAGGCCTTCCCAAACACTGAAATATCCATTTCTCCAGAATTCCAGTATCTCAAATATATGATAAAAACTAACAAAACCCACACCTTTGCTCATAATGGCCAATCAACCCAGCAAATAACCTACTGTGTACAATACCACTTTCTTCCAAAACACACTGTCTATCTTCCTTGTATTCAGCTGAACCAAGCTTAAAGACTATTGACTCCCTAGCTTTCTGTGCCTGATGAAGCCTAATTAAGATCACCGAGGAACACAAAACATTTTACTGTACCAATGTCTTGGCAGCTGACATTTTTCTGGTGGCTTTTCACTGTTTGCCACTCTTAAATCTCAGTAATATGTGGCTGGGTGTAGGTTGGCTAGACATCAGAAGAGCCTTGGTTTTAGGCAAACTGCCTCAAATGATATAGGCAATGACCTCAAATGAGCCTTCAAAAGAAAACTACTATCCTTCCTAAGTGCGTTTGTGTCATCTTCACTTCCTATTGATTTTCTGTTAAGATTTACGTACAGTGCTTCTGCTTTGTGAACATCTCCAGCTGCTATTGAACTACAAATAACAAAGAGTAAGTGCAAATTTTTTCCCCTCACCATCAAATGAAAATGAAGGTGGACTTGACAATAGCAACTACTTGCCAGTAATCATGGACAACAATCATAAACAGAAAGAATCCAAGCAGAATATTTATTTATCCACCAGAATATATCTACCTCTTTTCAAGATTGACCAGAACACTGCAATAGGCATTTGTATTTCCCAAAAGAGCACAAAGGACTCTTCAGTGATCGCATCTGCCTCAGAATGTTTATTTCTCTTATCTTCTAAATAAGGATTTCTTTTAACTATCTTCTATGTGCTGCTTTTCTCCAGATGCATATTCACAAAGTTGTTTTTGGATCATGGATCCACATGACAGTCTCATAATTTGTTTTCTTCCTCTTTTTGCTAATGTACCATTTTTACTCAGAGTTTACTGTATTCACAGAAGTTTCTATGAATCAAAATGCTTCCAGAAAGCCACAGCTTTTGAATAATCATCTAGTTAGTGTGATTCCATGAACTACTCAAGTGCACTTCCTGAGATCAACTTGAGTTAAAGTGTGAACAGACTATTTTGGGAGTGAAACTATATTTTAACATGTTTTGACATTTTAATCAAAAGAACCTAATTTCTCCTTGTGCATTTCCCAAGCTGAAACGATATATTCAAAGGAAGTGGAATTTCTGAACCCATGTGCTTTAGTAATTGTACAGTAAGAAAGTTTTGGGCTTTGACATCTATTTCAGAAGCTAACAGAACTGCAAAATATCTGCCATATTTTGAAATATGACAGGAACTAAGGTGCAGAACGATCTATAATTTATGAGTCACATGTCACAACTGTTATTCAAAAGTCCAGTTTTGGCTAAATTAACAGCACAGGTATGTGAAGAAAAAGCACTATATAACCAAAGGCATAATTCATTGTAAGAGAAGACTGCCACACTTCACAACAAACCTAACAATCACAGTGCACTAACCTATCTTTGTTACTAACCTAAGGGTTTTCATTTCCCATAATACTTTCTAACTGGGATCTCCAAACTCCTTCAAATATCCCAAAATCTCTAGTATGAGGCACTACTGATTGACATTTACATATGTGGGAGCTGGGCGACCAGCAGCCAATGCACCTTGCCCAGAGCCTCTAAATCCTGCCATTTACACACAGGACTACTTTTGCCCCTACTTCTTATATCCTACAGCACATTACACTATAAACACACAGTCTTTGCAAACCTTTAAAGTGAATTCAAAATTTCAAGTAACAATTAAGCAACAAATTTCTGGTTTTGAAAATGATGCTTCCTGTGATGTGTAACACAGGCAGCCTGTGGCTAATTGGAGTGTCACACCTCTCCCTACAAACTATCCCACAGCCATTTTAATTTTGATAGCTAACAAAGGGGTAGGAGCTTTACCCTCCAGAGCAAAACTACAAACTATTTTCCTCTTAGTTAGGGAATATTTGCCCACAGCCTGCCTCCTACATGCAGTCTTATAGATGTTGAATCCCATCCAGTGACAAAAATGTGAATTTTCCCAATAGTTCTGTTATTACTAGGTAGTTAATACTAGACCTTGAATTGCTAAGGTTGGGGGGAGTGAAGAAGTTGTTCCCTAACAGAATCTATCAGACAATGCAAGCTGGCAGGAGAAAAAATAACTGCAGCACCCATCACTCATAACATACTTACACAAAAGCCAGGCTGAATCTAGGAGAAAAGAATGATAATAAATATTACACAGTAGGAAAGAACAACGTTACCATGCTTTAAAAAATGTATTAGTAATGTAATCAAAATTTCTTTATGCTGCATATAACAATGCATGGCAGCTAACCAGTGCTTCTAAGTATATTACTACTTCCCTGGCCAGAAATCTGTGCTGATAAGAAACAGCATCCCCTCACTCCATAATGTAAAATTCATTTGTGCCTACCCCTCCACTCCCCATTCCAAATAGTTGTATTTCAAAATGGCTCTGGCATCTACTTTTCTCTCTCAAAAATAAAAACGTTAGTTCAAAAAAAATTTAAATGCTTGGAAGTACAAGAATTTTCTCTGTAAGAAGAAAATTTTCCTTTTCCCTTGTTTGGGATATTAAGTCATGATGGTTTTCAAGCTGACATATCAATTATGGTGGGTTGACGGCTATGCTACATTGCACCACAGCAAATCAGAAAGCATTCATCTTGGAAAATTGAGAGAGTAACACACAAAGACGCACACACACACACACACACACTCATTCTTCTCCCTCTTTTCAGCTTTGCTGCAAATTCTGTTAAAAAAAATAAAAAAAAGAAAGTAACTGACTCATTCACAGTGATAATTTAGCTGAAACCCTACTAGACATTCACCTAAAACTGGACACATGCACACTTCTTCATTAAGCTGGTTATGGGAAGAAAGCATGCAAGCTGTTTCTCACCTGTAATGTGGTAGCTAACCTGCCGATTGACATCAGATGTGTCTTCATCCCAGGTGCTAAGAACAGCCACAACTTCCCCTGGAGGGTCACTCTCCTTCACTGACCCTCTGTACACCTCATGCTCAAAGATGGGTGCATTATCATTTATATCCGTCACAGTAACTGAGACCAAGGTGGTTGAGGACAAGGATAAAGTTTCCCCCAGATCTGAAGCCACCACTGCAAAGGTGAAAGCAGAATCCTTTTCATGGTCCAGATCCTTCAGTGTACTGATCCAGCCACTGTTGCTATCAATGGTGAATGCTTCTGTGATCTTCTGCAGCTCTGATTCCACCGCAAGTGTGTACGTGACCTGCCCATTGGCACTTGCGTCTGCATCAACCGCTTTGACTTGCATAAGTTTTGTTCCTATAGGCATCCCTTCCATTATTATAGCATCATAGCTAGCTGTTTCAAACACAGGCTTGTTGTCATTTACATCCAACACCTTTACCTCCACATCCACAGTCAGCACAACGTCTACTCTGTCTAACTGAATTGTGGCCACAACTTTGAAGTGAAAGGCGGGATTTATTTCGTGGTCAAGTCTCTTATCCAATTTTATGAGCCCTGTGTCTTTCTCTATGATGAAAACTCCGTCTTTGTTGTTTTCAGGTAGCTCACCATTAACTGTGCTATACACAGCACCCTGATTGGGCAAAACATGCAGAATGTCAATAGTACTGCCGATGAGGGTGTCTTCTGCCACGGTGAAAGAATACTGGGGTTGGGAAAAAGAAGGCAAAATGGTTTCCGGCAGTAAAACATGGATGTAGACAGGAATGAGGGAATGCTTTACAGGAATGCCACCATCAACTGCTTTGACAAAGAATGACAGAACAGTGTTTTTCAGCTGGTTAAAGCTACCCTTGGTGACCATCCATCCATTATCTGGATCTATTTCAAGCAGATCAGCTACTGAACCAGAGGCTTCGCTATAGAGAGAATAGGTAATTCTGGAATTGGCTCCATCATCTGGATCTACTGCTTGCACTTGGGTCACCAAGTAACCTTTCCCAACATCTGCTTTGACGCTTGCTCTGTATTCGACCGTCATAAATACAGGAGCATTGTCATTCTCGTCCACTACTATCACTCTCACAGTGCAAAACGTAGTCCTGCCTCCTCCATCAAGGGCTCTCAAGAATATATCAATATCACTTTCCAGAGGGTTCTCACGGTCTAACCTCTCAGTTGTCAGAATCTGCCCATTTGCATCAATCAAAAATCGGTCCTTGGCAAAGTCATTTATTATGGAGTAGCTAATCTGGCCATATATACCTGAATCCCCATCGGTTGCCTTCACATGGATTACCTTCGTTCCAGGAGCAGCATTTTCTCTAACCTCTGCAACATAAATGCTCTGTGAAAACACAGGGCTGTAGAGGTTGGCCCCAAGGATCTGTATGTGCACCTGAGCCGTGCTGGTGAACAGCCCGTCTGACACAGAGACGTTTAGGCTGTACATGGGCTCCATCCTCTGCTTGCGATGGTTGGAAAGGGTGATAACACCGCTCTTGCTGTCCATAATGAAGCTGGTCCGATCATTTCCTGATAGGATACTGTACTCCAGTCTGTCAAAATCAGAGCTGTCAGCATCAGAAGCTTGGACACAAGTCACAAAATGACCCCGAGGTGCCAGTTCGCTCACATATGATTCATATATTAACTGGTTAAAAACCGGAGGGTTGTCATTCATATCTGTTATTGAGATACTAACGAGAACCTCACTGCTCAGAGGTGGGAACCCATTATCAGTTGCTCTGACTTTCAAGCTGCACTGCTGTATGAGTTCATGATCCAGCATCCGGGCTGTCAAAATTAGGCCACTGCTACTGTCTATGTGGAAATAGTCAGTGCTGTTAAAGGTGTCCTGGACTATCTGATACTGTACATTCTTGTTATTGCCAGAGTCAGCATCAGTAGCAACAACCTGCAGTACAGGAGTCCCAATCAAAGAAGCTTCTGACAGAGTAGCATTATAAGCTGACTGATCAAAAACTGGAGGATTATCATTAACATCGTTAACAATCAAGTCCACAGTTACCTCAGCACGAGCACCAGTGAGAGCATCGCTGGCTCGCACCATCAGCTTGAAAAGAGAATTTATTTCATAATCCAGTGGGCTGATGACACTCAGAACTCCAGTATCAAAGTCGATATTAAACTGGTTGTAGGGATCTCCGTCAACAATGATATAAATGATACCCTGGCCTTCTGGACTGGTTGCGTTTATGCTTAAAATTGGCATGTGTATTTCTACGTCTTCATTCACAGAAGCTGTATAGAAGGGCTTGTCAAACACAGGCATTGCTTTGTTAACAATAGTAATGGGGAGCTCTACCAATGCAGACAATGATGGGTTACCACCATCTTTGGCAAGAATGACAACCAAGTACTCTATATTAGACAAATCAGAGTTGAAGGCTTCTTTTAAAGTGACGCTACCAGATGCTCTATCAATTTCAAAACGTCCATAGTCTTCCTTCAGCAGGTATGACACTTCGCCGTTGTCACCCTTGTCTTTATCAATAGCTGTGACTCGATATATCAGGGTACCAGGTTCAGCATCGACTTGCACAGCAGCATAGTATGGAAGCCCTACAAACACTGGGGCATTGTCGTTTATGTCCTCAATGTAAACTCTCACCACGACTCGAGCGACACGGAGGTGATCTAGCTCACGGCTTGCTTCCACCACCAACTCATACAGCTCCTGTTCCTCTCGGTCAAAGGGGATGCCAGTGGTCTGAATGACTCCCGAGGTGGATTTAATTTTAAATTTGTTTCCCGGGTTTAATATGCTGTATTTCAAAGGCTCGTTGAGGCGGTTGCCAACTGCATTCACCACGGCGATCTTTGTGATATTGGTGCTGTTTTCTGAGATAGATGTGGAATAAAAATTTTGTGTGAAATGGAGTCCACTATCCATAGCTTCTTTCACTATTACTGTCACCATAGCAGTGCTATAGAATTTCCCATCAGATACTCTTACTATTAGCATATAATGGTCTTTGGAGAGACTGTTGTTTTTAATGGTGAGTACCCCCGTGCTTGAGTCAATTAAAAAATGGTCCATATTGCCTTCAATTATACTAAATGTTAGTTCTGGAGGGATCTCTGAATCTGGGTCTGAAGCTTTGACCTTGAGAACCTCAACACCAACATACGTGGGCAGGAGCAGGACTGTCTCAAACACGGCCTGGCTGAAGACTGGTGGGTTGTCGTTGACATCAGTTACCTCAATGGTCACTTCAACCGGGCTCTCTGCTGTAAGCTGGGGATTCCCACTGTCTCTAACATGAACATGGAAATGGAAGTGGGCTATCATTTCATGATCTAAATTTGCAATGGTTCTGATTGCACCTGTGCTGGAATCTACCGTAAAGTACTTTTTTGCAGTTGATTCAACAATCTGGTAGACAAGCAAAGCGTTCTGGTTGCTGTCAGCATCGGTGGCACGTATCACGAGGGGACTGTTACTCACACTCCGGACCACGCTGTTCACAGGAGCAGCTTCGCTTATGCTGCCCGAGTACTGAGAGGAGAGAAAAACTGGTGGGTTATCATTCTCATCAACAATCTGAATGTTCACAGTGGCATTTGATGCCATGCCTGCCATATTTGTTGCCTGTACAATGAGCTGATAGGAGGAAGCACGTTCATAATCAAGGGCCTTTTGACTGGTGATCACTCCAGAATATGGGTTTATGGTGAAGACTCCATCAACATTGCCATCTTTAACCTCATAAACTAAGGTGGACTGACTGATTGCAGAGAGAGAAACGACAGAAGTACCAATATCCACATTTTCATTAACCTCTGCTTGGTATTCTTTTAGAGTGAACTTAGGGTGGGAGTTATCTGCCATTGTCACAGATATCCGCACAATTGCTGTTGCAGACAGCGCTGGAGAACCTTGATCAGTCACTTTGACTGACAAAACAAACTGTCCCATTGTGGTTAAGTCTGGCTCCTTGAGTAATGTAATGATGCCTAAAACTGGTTCAATCTTGAATGTGTTTCCTGTGTTTCCTAAAACAAAAATATTGGAATGAGATTAGAAATGAAATATGACTTACTGGATGATAACTTAAACCAGGAGCAACAAGCTGCATTTTTAAAGGCAGTTACTTAAAACAAAAACAACATAAACCACCCCCAACGTGTAAGTTTTCTAAAGGCCCTTGTGGCCTTTCTTTCTGTTAATTAGAGAACTCAGTAGATAGTATAGGTATTCAGAGCATTAGAAACTCAGGTGTTGCTACCTCTATCTTGATTCTCAGTAGCAGTATCTCAGCAAGAACTGCATGCACATTACTCCTAGTGAAGTAAGGAAAAGCATCCCTAAATTACAGAAATTAGTCAAATACATGTACACCTAAGGCAAAGAAATGAGATCAGAGGCTAACAAGCCAATTACATGACTAATGGATAACAACTCAGGCTCCTAATTGAATGGATATTAAGGAACTATACAGGAGATTACAGTAGTTCAAGACTCAAAGAACTGAATATAAAAAGGTTAAAGTGGCATTTAGAAAAAATAAAACAGCAAATAGCATAGAAAAGAGATTCAAGTGTCTTTTGGCACAAAGGTTTATCATATGATCTCTGAGGAGGATGAATCCAGATGAATGAGATTTAGCAGGAAATGTCATGAAATGCCTGTTACAACATGAAAGCACGGATATCACTAACTGCATAAAGGTGAAAACAGTAAGTTTGGATCAGAGAACTTTTGGGGGGGGGCTTTATTTCTTTCTAGTCTTTTTGCCAATATCTTCTTCAGCAAGACAGATTCAAAACTTTCTGTATGTATTCTTACCCTGTAATTAGAGATCACCTTTAATTGGCAATCCTTATTTTGCTGTTTTATTGAGTGCTTGCTTGAAGTATAGTATGCTGCATATATATATGGCATATGTAAGGATACAGACTCATCTTCTGAATTTGATTCTAAATGCAACAGCATATACTGAGTTATACTGATTTCAACCATATACCATGTTCCCTCTACTGTAATTCACAGCCTAAAATCTAGAACTGTTTCCAGTCTATAGTCAAGCATCCATCCAAGGCAGGGAGAGAAATACATCCAAGGTGATACACAGGAGTTTTTTTAATAGTGACTGTTACAGGTGCTGCACACAGAGCAATAAATGTGTAAGTTGTAGCTGAAATGACAAATATATGGAATCCTAAATGAAGTGAGGTAATGTGAACTATTTTTAAGATATGATTCATTATCTGTTGTAAATTCTGGAGGCTAATTTAAGCTACATATTACTCTGTGTAGTTCAATACTGGTAGTGGCTTTCTATTTATATCCTTCCTTACAGATCAGTAAAGTTTACTCTACTAGCTAAATCAAAATTGTGCTATTCACCCAGGAGGTGAGATTCTTCCAGAGCTACAAATTCTCATAAAAATCATGGTATCTGTCACATTTGCAGACACCACAAATGCTGCTGCTGTTATTTTGTCAGTGCTTACTAATACAAATAATTTTGAGCCACTGACTGCCTCCTGCAAGGCCAGAGCTGGTTGTTCTCCTTTAGGAATTTCTTATGGAATTACACAAAAAGTACTTTCTTTACCAATTGCTCTCTTCAGAGCAATGTAAGATGAGGTGAGTAATTCCCCTGAATCAAAGGGCTATGTACAATCTGAATTCTGCAGTTAAAATCAATATCCTCAACTACACATTTTATGGATCATAGCAACTACAGCAGCAGAATCCTGAATGTTGATGCATCTGAGATGGGGACATCTCTGGATAATGAAATTGGAGTGTGAGGCTTACAGTAAATGGAAGTTTGAGGTCTGACATTGCAGAGAGAGCACATGATGAAACAGAAACAGGCTATAATGAAAAAGAGAGTCTCTAGAAATCACCTAATAGCTAAAGCATCTTTTCTAATCATAATGTTTTTCTGTCTGCATCATGTATGATTCTATTACCAGTGTAATGGGAACTATACTACTTAGATGTCAGGATGCTCTTTACATTGTGGTGGCACCTCTAGATGATTTGGAACCCATAATAGTAATAAGGCATCAAGAAAAAGCTGTGAATAGTCTTGAAAAACATTGCCCCAGGAACCTGATCGAATCTGCTCAGAATTTGTTCCATAAGGCACAGTGCTGTCCTGTCTGGCCACGTGTAAGATTGCCTCTAATTTCAGTTAAAAGCCACTGGAGGACACTGAGAAATAACTGCTAAGACCAAACAACACAGTGCACAAAGGAAATAATTGGTTTGGAGCGCTAACATCTTCTTCATTCTAAGTTCAACACTTTCAGCTGCAAAAGACTTCACCTTCTGGTTTGCTGAAGGTAATCTCCTTCCTCAGAGCATACAAGATAATGACAAAAAAAATGTTCCTTGGGTCTTCTCTAAACTTCAGGCCACATCATCTTAATTTAAGGTGTGAGCTTGAATCATATGAAGCTAAATCAGTATGAGATGGTGTAGATATTCTTGTTTCATTAGTTATTTGTCATTTAGCCTGTTCCTAATTGACATAAGCTATCCTAGCTATCAACAAGTCTTTATAATAATAGAGGGATAAATAATGATCCAGTGGGATCAGAACCTAATGCTGGGAAAGGCTTGTGATCTGCCTAATATGGGTACAATCTGAAGTACCTGTGACTTCTTTTTATGGCAATATAATTTCAAGTTTGCTAGTACTGCAGTGGAAAGATTCGTATTATAAATAAAACCCCTTAAGTAGAAATGAAACATTACAAAATTCTGAGGTTACAAATTTCTAATTCTTTCCCTCTTTTTCCAGGCACCCCCCTCTTATAGATCTGTCGATGGTTTATCTCAAAGATAACTCTTAACATCAGATTCATGTGACCCAGAAAAACTTACATTCACTTGCATGTGTGTCAGAGATAATGCAAATGTTTTACTACTGTGCTGTTGCACCAGTAGAAGATCTGCTGGTACGGATTATGGGCTGAATGTAAATATGCAGAGTTTAACAGCAAAAGCAATTTTCATCTGGTATCATCATGGAAATGCTGTGGCAGAAGTTTCAGCATAGCACTGTTCTTAGTCTCTGTGTTCCTCTGGTCCAAATACTGGCAAAGATATTAGGACGTACCAGCTGTTGTACTATATTTTTTATGGAGGATCCACTGTACACTAGTCTGAAAACAGGACCCTGAAAACAAGTCACTGGCTGCAGTTTTGAATAACTGTCTGCTGTGATGGCTTTGACTCAATGACTTAGAGGTAACAGGCTCCATAGCCATCTGGTGCAAAGGAATCAGTCACAGAATAACAGAATGGCTGGGCTGGAAAGGGACCATTGGAGAGCATCTGGTCAACCTTCCTGCTAAACAGGTTCACCTACAGCAGGTTGCAAAGGATCCTGTGGGGTTCTGAACATCTCCAGAGAAGGAGACTTCATAACCTCTCTTGGGTAACCTGTTCCAGAGTGAGTTCGTTCTGACAGGTCTGGGGTACAGCAGTTTCAAAATTAAAAAAAAAAACCAACAAAACCAAAACAAAACAAAAGAAAAAAAAAAAACCAAACCAAACAAACAAAAAGAAACCAAACAAAAACCCAAAAAAAAAAAAAAAAGCCAAAAAAAACCTCCAAAAAACCAAAACCAAGGTGTCTCCTTTGCCCATCTGTACAGGAGATAGTAGACCAAAGAAGCTGAATTGTGCATCAAGACAGATAACCATCACATCACTGTTCTGTGTCTGGCATGACCCATGATACTTCATTTTTGGCCTCAGTACTAACCTGCTTCAATAGTATAGACAAGCTCTGCATTTTCTCCTTTGTCTTTGTCCAGAGCCGTGACCTGCAACACTGCTGATCCAACTGCTGCTGATTCAAACACTGAGGCTTCATACAATGGGCTGGTGAAGTAGGGACTGTGGTCATTGGAATCTTCCACATTTATGATGACTCTGGCCAAGTTTCTTCTGTAAGGAAACTCTTGATCTCGGACCTATAGAACAAGTGCATAACACACAATTTTACAGTCACCTAGTAAAACCTCCCAAATACTACTCATCTGTATGTGAATACTATTTTCAGTTCTATTTAATACAAAGCAGTAAAAAAAACTATTTGTCTGAAAGAACAGTCTGAAATGGCAGATACTAAAATCAAAGAAACAGGAAAGAGCTTAGTGACCTGTAAAAAAATACATTGCAACTAACCATCATTACAAGAATTCTTGAAGTGGCAACCACATGAGATCTTAAATTTGAGTTGAGGTTTGCAAGAAATTCCTTTTTTATAATACTTGCTGAATGGTCATGCCTTTATATTGCCATTGCCTTCCTTACAGCATACAGACATAGCAGTCTAGTGCTTGTAGCTGCTAATGGACTAGTTCATGATTATATATGTAGGAGATCATACAACAGTAAACAGAACAGGAATCACTTTATGAAGTGCTGGTAACTGCCAATACCTCAACACTGCTTCACTGACAATCCTGCTATACCACTATCTCCCCAAAATTCTGGTTCTTCTTAAGAAAAGGAAAAGACCTGTTGCACCAGGTAGAGATCAAAACCAAGCACCAGGGAATTACCTCTCTTAGCCATCTGTTTCTGTGACTTAGTTTACAGCTATTTCTTCGTCTGTTTGCCAAAGGACTTGCAACATTTTACTCTGTGGGTGAAGACCACACTCAGCTGCTCCTTGCTGCATCTTACAGCAGCTTTTTGCTTCTTAGAGTGCCCTGCCAAAGCTGCCTCTGTACCTAACACACCATGAACAGTTCTTTAGAAGGCCTCTGCTGCTGAAGTCTTAAGTGGTTAAAGAAAACAGGGGACTACAATGTTTAAACTAACACAGAGGTTTTTTGTCTGTTTGGTTTTTATTTTTTTTATTTAAAAATAAATTATGTCCATGATATACAATCTCCATTTGAAACAGACAGATTTATGTTCTGTAGTCTAGGCACACCAAGCAAAAATTGGTAATTAACTTTTTTATGCATACCCAAAGATTTGGAAATGTAGATAAAAGAAAGCTATTTTGTATATCAACAGTTTATATACTGAAATAAGTCCATAAAAGTAAGCTATAAATGAGGCTTGTATTCAGAAAGGCTGCAGCATTCTCCATGGCAAGAAAGCAGTTATCTCCCTGTGAATAACTTCTCAAATAACTTTCAGCCTCACTTCAGAAATCCTGAAAATTACCTTGGGGGAGAGGACCCGATGCCAAGAGATTAAATAATTTCCTGCTTGCTCTCCCTTGAGATAGAGAATCATATCACATTCCATACAATGGATTCACAATAAAGTTTCCCAAAAAGCTGAGATAAAAACTGTGAAATAAAAGCACAGCAGGGCAGGCAAGATTACATTAGTGGCTACTTATTGCACTGAGTCCTTTGCTCAAGTAAAGACTACTCCATGTGTGCACCTGAAGCAGCCATGACTGTGGCCAGACCCAAGGGAATACTGCATTCTTACCATGACATTAAGGATGTGCTTATCTTGAGCTTCGTGGTCTAATCTCTCAGCCGTATAGAGAACCCCGGTGTTGGGATCAATTCTGAATTTTCTCATGCTGACTGTGTCGATGCTGCTGTGAACAGTGTAGCTCAGCTTATGCTTTTCATCTCTGTCTATAGCTTCAATTTGCAGAATTTCAGTATCAGGGAGGATGTCCTCTGAAATGGTGACATCGTAACTTGGCTGAGAGAATTCTGGGCCATTATCATTGTTATCCAACACTTTGATAAGAACCTACAGTTAATAAAAAAAAGAAATTCAAAGTTATTGAGGTCTAGTCAGACTACTGAATAAGCACCTAGAGAAATGCAATTTACTTTGAATGGCTGAAGATGTTATGCTGCTGCATGGTGGGACTGAGAAACATTATTTAATACTAAATGCTTACTTTTCAGATCGAAAGAAATAGAAAGGATTTGACTTTAGAAATAAAATGTTTCTAACTGTAAGACCTACTCAGAGCCTGATAAAGAAGCCCATATTTTCAGTGTCTATAGATTGGAAAATATTTCTATAATAGTCATAAGGAAAGGTTTTGTCCTTCCTAGTAACTGCTTTGGTTACAAGAGACTTATAGAACTATTTTGTAATTTCATTTCCCCTTCACTATTGATAAGGCTACAAAAGAATCCTTTTCATGTTGCTTAAATCTGCTTTCTATACAATCAAGATTCAGCTGAATCCTGTGTTTTCTGCCCAGTATATTGCACTGGAGATTACTGGCGACATCAAATTGTGACAGCAGTGGAGACTTCGAGTTGCTGTGACGACTCAGATTGCTCTTGAACCACTTGAGGTGGGCACAGGAGACACAACCTCACTACCACACAAGCACACCCCATGCAGATCAATACGTACCACAAAGAACAGCTGATCTCAGGGCACTGGTGACACAGAAGGATTTTCTTTTTTGTTACATCCTTACTCTTTCATTGCCAGTGATGGCTGTCTTTATCGCTAACTAATTCACTTTCCCCTCCAACACCTATTTGCCTCCTGTCTGTTGCAGTTTATGAATGGCAGAACACTAAAACTTGAATGAATGCTGTGCTCTTTGCCTCAAATCTGTCTTCAGAACTCCAGTATTGATCCTTAAGGAATCTTGGAGAGAGGGAGAACAGGCCAGTGTGCTGCTTTTGCTGCCTATTACACTCATTTCAATATATCATAAACTGACTCAGATAACTAATAAGCATGACTATTTTCCAAGCTCTGCCTTTCACAAGTTATGTTATGCATGAGTTGCTCTGATGACATTTTGTGGGTTTTGCCATTGGAGAAGTCACTCCCTGGGGAAAATGTGCTTTCCAGACTTTGTACCCCATAGATTGTTGTGGGCAGCAAAACCCTTGACAAACTGGGTAATACTGAAAGCTGAAATCTGAAAAGTTGACTCTTTTTCACTGCTAGAAACAAAAAGTATCTTTTCCAGAATGTGCCTGTGAAAGCACACATCTAATTTTACAGCAAGTAAAATGGAACAATCTTTTTATTCAAAGGCTTTGAAATAAGAAATAGTCCAATTAATGACTCAGGAAAGGCCATGTACAGGACTCTTTGGTCACACTAGGAGACCTCACCCATCACTCATTATATTTTCTTTGTGGCTTCATTACTTGGCTGTTTTTTAAGCAAGTATTTTGTTATTTTGCTTGATCAAGCCCTGTTCACCCAATACTTTCTTAACAGAAGAAAAATACAGCTATACTTTTACTGCAATATTGCACAAACAGATGTTGGCCTCAGAGAGAAATGAAACTTTAGATTTCCATGATATGCGGAAGGGTTTGCAGAATACATTACCAGAAGGAACATGAGCAGTTGTAAGAAGCAGTTGTAATGAACTAGCCTGGGAACTGTTCAAAAGACAGCTGAAATAAAATGCTCTGTAAGTTAAATGGCATAGGACTTGCATTCCATACAATTTCATTTTCACCAGATTATGGCACGCCAGACTGAAGCAGGGTGAAGCCTATATTAAGTTATGCTTCAGTCTTGGACAGATAGCAATAAAATTAGGGGAAAATACACAGTGCTAGGCTATAATAATGATGAAGAGTTACTTAGCTTTTTATACTTTCATTGTTGCTATAATATATCAAAGCATGTTTCTGATCTGACTGAGGAAAAAAACCACCCAAATCTATGTTTTAAAAATATGTAAAGAAACTAGTTGTAACAAATGAAAGAAAGCCTGAGGAGAAGATTAAAGACATGAACTCTAATCTAATGGCACACAGAGCCAGTGCTGAACCACTTTTTTAGCAAGGAAGAGCCAGAGAAGCAATAGGAGTTGGAGATAATCATTGTTTAATACTTTCATTTATTTTATTGAGCAGTTTTGATACCCTCAGTCCTTGACAGGTACCACTATAACATGACTGGATTATTTTACTGCTGCACTGTTAACACAGTTTATTTTTCTTTTCATTCATGACCAAAAACTTTTCACGTATCATTTTAGATAGTCCAACAGAGAAGTAAAAACTTTTCAAATTGACTCAAACCACCAAGAGTGTTTGACTCTGCTGACATTAGTACAGAACAGCCTAACTTGAACAAGTAAGCTTCTATGCGAGGGACAGGCTTGTATCTGTGATTTTATTTTTAAAATTGGTGTGTGCAAGCTGAAGCTGTTCTGGAAGACAGAACAAATGTACAGAAACACACCAATGTGTCCTAAAAGTACTGCTCAGAAGTGACATGCTGTTTTGTTTGCATAGCATATAATCATCCCAGAGCAGTGGTTCACTTCCTATAATAGCTAATGCATTTTGGGATGACTGGCAAACTGAGAAAGCAGAAGATGGCATAAAGGTTTATCCATGCCAAGGCTTGCACTGTGACTATCCAAACCATGGCTCCATGATTTTTGCCTTCACTAGACTGCACAAACTGAACAGGGTGGGACTGGATCAGCATCAGAGATCAAGGGTAACCCATAAGACTGTGGAAATTACATCATGGATTCATACAGCAGCACTTCTTCCCCCTGAAAAAGGTGTAAGTTATTGCCCTGGCGCACATAAGGACATGATCATAGCTGGGGAGTGTGAGGCATGGAGGGGGAAAAGATAAAAAAATTGAGGCCCTCATTCACTGTGATCACCGAATTTACAGGGAGCTATGCACTTAAAATTGCTTTGATCATTGCCAAAAACCCCCTTATTTTTCCTTCTTTTTCTTTTCTCTGTTTTACTTCACCTCTACTGTAAGTCTGATCAAGTGCCTGTTTAAGTGGCAGGCATCTTCCTCCCTTGAGATGCCAGTATTTTAATGATTTGTCAAGTGATCCACATTGAAATACACATTATTTATTACATACTTTGCACTTCAACAGCCACTTCCATCTGAAGATGGAAGGCGGTGGGTTAGAGATGCTAATGAATAAAGAAGTCATTATTGATTCACAATTTCTTCTATTTAAGCAGTTAAGAGTATTTCTAATTTTTGTCAGCTGTCCCTCAAAATCCCCAAGAGTCTAATGTAATTTTAACATTTCTCTCCTTTAATAGAGGGGAGGTGTATTTTCCTTGCAACAAAAGAAAGTTAGGTTATATATGGGAATACTGATTATACAGAGCTCTGTTAAACCTATAAATGGAACTCTTTAATGCTCCTAAAAAATTAGCTATCTTGGGAGTTACTTAAAACAAAACCAGGTAAAAGAAAATAGAGTTTTAGTCCCATTTTAAATAGGTATTAGTCCCTTAGTTCCTACAACATTTCTGAGAAGCAAGTGACTGTTATCCCCATATTTTGCCCAAGAAAACAATGCCTTGCAGCAAGGTTACCCAAATTCACAAGTGCAGTGGTAAAGCTAGGGAAGGTGTTTTAAGTTTATTTTTGAGCCACACCCCTTTTATTAGGTCACCTTAAAAGGCCATTCTTCCTATGCAGATTTTCTGCTCCAGCAGGATAACTTCTAGCAAGATGTTACTTAAAAAGAAAGGAAATTGTGACACTGACATAAACACCAGGCTCATAGAAAACCTGATCCTACAAACATACATGAAGTTGAGTAAACTGAGTGCCACCAGACTGTTAATATGGAAAGTTTCTCAAATTCATTTAATGGCTGCCAACTTTAGGCATAAAATCTTGATACTATTGGCAAATTTCCCACTGACTTCAAAAGGGTCAGAAAAAGGGTCCTTGAAAGCTTATGCTTTAGCTAGCTGGTAGAACATCTTTCACCTCAAATCAAGTGTTACACTACTGAAATTACTCAAAGACTCCCAGTGTCTGTGTAATTTAATATTTACTATATATTTATTCCCAAATGGAAGATATGGCAAAAATGAGCTGTGTGGCATAAATATCCTTTATGACTGTGTAGGTGCCTCGTGTGTTAAGCTGTGACAATACCCATTGTGTAGAATCAAAGCCAGGCTTTAAAAGTTTCCCAGCACATCTCCAAAAGGTAACAAATGGAAATGTTTACTATTTGTTGGCTGCTAAATAGGGATTCCTCTTTGCTGATGACTGTTCAAGATTACTGACTGAACTACTTTTCATTGACAAACATTAGCTGCAAGTCTCTTTTTCCACGCTCATAAAGCCAACATGCAGCAAACCAGTCTCTGCCTGGTTCTTCTTGAAAGCCCATATCTTTTCCAGTGTATTGTGGGCTTCAGAAAGGCAGGCTTGCCTCCTTCTGTGTCCATTGTGTGGAGCCTAATTTATAGTCTTAACAAGTGCCTCACTATAAAAGATTTGCTTCTCCCTGCTCACTTCCTATTTCCCACAGTTAAAGCAAGTTTCAAATAAAGGAATCACAGGCCTCCAAGATTACAAATGAGGCAAAGTAACGCTCAAAGCATTAGCAAAGACTTCATACTCAAAATGGTAAGTGAAAGGCCTAGAGAAATAGAATCAAATCAAAGCAGGACAAAACCTAATGCAGGAAGTCTCTCCAAAGCTGTTTTTAATGTTGCCCATAACAAATACCTTTGGTTTAGGCACAGACATATCTGAGTGAAAACTGGGTAAATGCCAGCAGCTGCTTTATAGACATTTGAAGCTGGAAGAATCTGCTTGGCTAATTTCTTGGTCTGGGCACTGTGTTGTAGTAAAACCTATTAAGTACCTGACTTATTTCAATCCAGGTTACACTTCTGTACAGGTTTTGAAACATTTTGATTTAATACTGCTTTCAATAGTGTTACCGCATAGCTTTATTTCCTACTTCCTGACAAGTTTTTCTTTCCTCCAAATCCCAATTTTAACATAAAAATTCAGTTTCCCTACCAACCTCAGTGGCCAGTTATTTATACTTTACTGTGTTCTTTGTGTTATGTTAAAATTGAAAGAAAAATCTTTGCTTCACAGGCAAGGCAGTGCTGAGATCACTAGATGTGATACGAAAAAAAATAAAGGATTGGATTGGTTACAATTTTGAGGAAATGTTCAACACAGCAAAAGCGAAAAATTGAATTGACTCCCCATGTCACTCTTTCTGCCCTGGAAGAACCCACAGCCCAGAACTGCTTCTGGCAAGCTCTAATATCTTCTCTAAAGTTTGGCCATAGTCTTCTAAGAAGAGCTTTTCACCACTCATTTAAGAGAACCACCCTCACCCAGGGTGACTGATCAGCTCCTCTTAAGAACATGATGTAAAGAAAAGGTGATCTCTGAGAGGTCAGAGAGAAACTCAGAGTTAAAAGTCAATCCTCAGCATAAGAATCAATTGAATTCCAAAGCCTTCTGCAAAGGAGAGACAGAAAGGGGCATTGAGCAGTAACTTCTGTCTGCTCTTCTGGTCTGGTTGGCTCCAGCAGAAGGTATTGTAACTGAACATGTATTGATATGCAGAAACTTTTCAGAGGGAATTGCATGTTACCCTCTGAGTGCCCACTCTATTGGGAAACAGTCAGGTGGTTTTGCATTAAGTGAAACTGAGGTGCTTTTGCCTCCTAGCTTGGAAGCAACAGCCTTTGTGTTCTAACATACCTTTTCTATAGTAGTTATGAGGATGAGAAAGAAGATGGTAGGAAAAGGAGTAAAATCATCTTTTTCACACAGTAACATCACTCCGGAGGCTGTTCTTAGAAAAATATAATTATCTGCTAGGACAAAATTCTCAATAAAACTGAAATATTATAATAACTTAAATGATAGTTCAATGATTCCCCCCGTACTCTGCTTCTGTGGGTATTTTAGCAAAACTCAAGACTATGCACTACAGATAAGTAAATAAATGTTATTCTATTCCTCTGTTGCGCCTGTATGTGAACGATCTGAGTGATTCAGTAAAAAAAGGGGTTTGAGATAAACCTGACTCATGACCAGAAGAATTTCTAATGTCTCAGAGTCAAAACTGTGTCAGGAGTAGGCACTTAGATGCCATTAAAATGATTCCTTGTGGGGAGTGACCTCTCTCTGCTCAAGCAAGGGCACAAGACCCTTTTGCAGCCCAAACGGAGGTGATGGCCATGGCAGGGAGCAGAGTCACTGCACTGAGCTGCTGTCCCAGCTCTCTCTCCAGCACACAGGATACAGAAGCCTCAATCCCTCTGCAGGACCAACAGCTTGCCTGGCAGCTGCAGGAGTTGCGTTTCGTGGGAATTTAGAGCAAGTGTATGCCTTCAGCCTTTAATAAATGACTGCGTGGCCTCAAGCAATGATGGATCAAAGAAAGGGAAAAAGCAAAAGCTCTCCCTGTCTAAGTCAGGAGACTTAGCCATTCTAGAAGTTAATCACCGTGACCAAAGTTTTATACCCATACTTCAAATATATAAATCAAACTAGGCAACATTTCATCATATTTTTCCTTCTCCATCCCTTCCCATCCTAACTGCTGCCTGGATGGTTCAGGCTTAGATGCATGGACAGCATGGTGAGTGGCAGTGGATCAACAAGTCCTGGCACTTTGGCTCTCACTTTGGAGACTGTATTTCTTTTGGAAACCTTGATCATGCCAAAAACAAGTAGGCTTTTGGGTACACAGAAAGTTAGAAACTTTTTTTTTTTTGTTAATACTCCTTATGTTCATTTTGCCTCTTTTCACAACAGTGAACCATTATTATAACAGATGTAACTTTTAAATCAAAATAATTTCCTTCCTCTCATGGTACAGTAATGAACCGTGTGCATAGTAAGGCATGAAGGAAGTGAACAGCTCAGTTTAAGGCATGCAGGAACACTGCTGAAGAAACTTCACTAAGTCCATGCCAGGGATCACGTTACCCAAACAAAAATCTTTGGCATTTTTATGCTGTATTTTACCACCTCCAACTGTATAATAGACAAAAGGCCAGGAAAAGATAAAGGAAAACAGCTGGAGTGGAATAAAAAGCAAGAGTGTTCCACTGCGCATGGTGATCATCAGCTGTTTCATAATAAACCATCATACTTTGAGGGGGCCTTTAAATTATTTTATTGTTATTCAAGGGGATGTATTTATAAAATTGCTTTTTAACCTGCTTCCTCTTTTACCATAACTTCCTGCAGCTACAGTTAAAAATGCAGTGGTACTGTGTACATAGAACACAATATTTAAAATGTTGTTTTTATCAAAACTCAGAATAAGGCCACTGAGAGCCCCCAGTAAATGATCTATTCTATGACATTTTTAAATTAAACCTATCAGTTTTACATTTTTAAATTATTTTTCTAAAAGGAAATTAAGATGAGGAAGGTAACAAAAGGCTCCAAAGTACAACCAAAAATACAGTAGGGAAGTTTTGCAAAATGGAGTAATAAATAGGAAGGCCTTAATTGCGGCAGTTTTCAGGTAACAATCACTTTTGAAATCTGTGTTGTGAAGACAAAAAGAAACACATGCTCGGATGCCCTGGCTACAATTAAATAATTAAACAGTATCCACACAGAGAGAAGGTAGTGGGGGAGGGAAGAGTTTGTACCCACCAGTGATTATTTATGCTATACGGCTGCAATCTGAAACTATCTTACGCTCCTAAATGGGTCACATCACTGTGAAAGAGAATGTTCAGGCTTCTTTTAGAATGCAACAGCTTTACTGAAATATGTTTTTACCATATGTTTTAATTTAAAATGTAGGGGTTTCATCCAACTAGGTTTTGAGGACTGTTATATGGGTCAATTTATTAAATCAAAAGCAGCAGAAACAATAAATGCAATATCCATGAGAAGAGAAATTACTTTAATCCAGCATGTTTGAAATTCCCTAAGCTTTTTAATATTTTTTTGGCTGAAATGTTTGCAAGAAAGAAAAAAGGTCACATTAGGCATTCAACACCATCTGAAATGTGGACTAAGAGTATAGCCAAGATTAAAAAAATAGAGCATAACAAAATAAAAAGCCTACTCAAGAGTTGAAGAAAATGCCTTATGGAAACGGAATATAAAGAGGTCAGTCATTCTCCTTTGCTTGTCTACTGGCAGACTGGGAGGTGATTTGAGTATTGTGAGTAAGTGCCTTCCTGGGCAGAAAATAGTGATTTTTAAAGAGTTCCTTAATTGAGCAGAGAAAGACATAATGGGGAACATGGGCCAGATATAATCAAGCTTAAAGCAAGGGATGTTTTTAGCAGGGATGCAATTACTTCTAAAACTAACAGGGAAAACAATGGATTTCCTACCACCTAAGTTAATATCAACTTATGTTTTCTTACCAAGGGTGGATTACTGGAAGAAAACATCAGACATTTCAGGGCTGGGTTATAAACAGGATATATAAACAGAAATTCAGATTGAGAAAGCACTCAATGATTTAACAATTTCTTAGGAAAGCTGGTGTTGTGGCTCACTGAACACAGATTTACATCCAGAGCATTTGAGCAAAAAGGCAAGGTACAACAGAAGCATCTGTACATGCATGCATATATGTAAACATAAAAAATGTTCAGGCTTTTCTTCTGCATTATAAAGAAGGAAATAACAAACCTGTTTCTTTCATTTACACTCGGGGAATAACTCAGATGTAGAATTTCAGGCCCTAAGTAATCCACAGCCCACAACTCCACCTCATATCAAACGATTTTGCTGTTTGAAGTCTCCCTGGTGCCACCTGGACCTCAGAGTCCCTGACCTCATTCCATGACCCAATTCCAGACTGATTCCTGCTGAACAGACACCTGGGCTCTGCATCAGGGTCTCTCCTACAAAGATGTGTCAGAGGCAGCATTGCCCCAGCCATCACGTTTATCTGACCCAACTTTCAAGGCAATGAGCCTGATAAGCAAACCTGGTTTTAAAAGGTTCAGCAGGGCTGCTGTACAGACAGTGTAATCACAGGTAGTGATACTAAAGGTGGGATTCTTTGAATTTTAAGTTTTGCTTCTGAACAATTTTCTTTTCTGAACAATTGATCTTGTGTCCCACATTTGGGTCTTTGGAGGATGAGAGGTATAAACTCCATTTAACACAATCAATAGCAATATTCCCCAACACCATGGAAGCACTATTGTATTTCGGACCATTATGAGGCGACACAATTGTCAAAATCTAGGCTTTGCTGCCTGTGATAGGGACTCCCTCAGCTGGAGGAAGGCAAATTACTTTCATGTGAGCAGGAAGAGAACAAAAGGAGAAATAATGCTTTGGAACATTCAACAGCCGATTCTTTACAGCCAGATGGAAAGGCTCTGAAAAACATCCCCTTCATTAGTTATTGGTGGTCTCAAAGGATGAGGTTTCAGTTGAATGGAAAAATTAATAATTTTTATAGCATATACATTCCAGTAACAAATGAATAACTTGCCAAGAAAGGAATGTGATATTCTACCTGAGTTGTGGCAATGTTTGTTCCATCGGTGACCTCCACAGTCATATTATACATTGACCTCTGCTCTGCATCCAAGGGCTTTGCAATGACAATAGTGCCCACTCCCTTGTACGCGTCGAAGGAACTATCGTAATTCCCTCCTAATTGTTGCACAAAAATACAATCAAATTAGCCATCTCTTGAAAATCTCCATTGCAAGTATTCCTAAAAGTGGGCATATCTGTTTAGTGTCATCCATCTTAATGGCCTCTCTTAGCATACACAGTACGTCTAGTGATACCTCTTTGTTCATAACTCATTTATATTTCAAAGCACAGTTTGTATATTGAAAAGCAGATATCATTAAAATGCATTGCCAAAAAGAAAGAATAAAAATCTAGCAGTACATTTAAGTAAACTATAGCTGAATCTATAAAAATAATCAAATGGCTATAAGCTGCTAAGATGTGTGGCCTAGAAGTTTGAATAACAAAAAAGAATAATTATCTTTTTGTATAAAGATAATTTCAAGAGGGTTTTATTCTACAAATTTTATTTTCAGGGAATTCTCACTGATACTTCTGAGTGCAAATACCATCATTTGAGTTTTTAAGAATTACAATTATAATCAATTTAAAAAATGCAAGTAGAGATTTGTTATGTTAATACTAAGGACAAAGATAATTACTGGCAGCAAAGGTCAAATCCTGCCAGTCTTTTAGGAATTATTCAAGTAGATCTGACAGGATACACAACCTAAATTCTTTTCAATACAAAAAAAACCCTCACAAAGCACTGTTCTAATACTAACATCCCTTTTCCTGTCACACACTGAATGATGCAGCAGTGGGAAAACCCTCATGAGTACTGAGTAAAAGAAAGAAAAAGAAAAAAATCTATTCAAAAGTAAAATAAGGCTATAAATAATATAATTTCAAATAATTTCAGATTGAAGGGTTACAAGATTTGTCAGCCACAGCTAGTTTATAAATTTGAACCACTCATTATTTTCAAAAGCAAAGCACACACTCCCTGCTGATAAGCTGTTTTCTTACTCACTCATCTATAAAGTGTAATTTAGTATTAGTTGAGTCTGAAATTTTTGATGGCTAGGGACAGGGAGAGGTGGGACACAAGACTGCTGACAGATGAACTCTTAAGGTATATTCATAACACAGCAATTCAATGCCAACCAAGTTCCACAGAGACGAGAAACCTTCCAAACCCCACTGGTTACGAGACTTGTGTAATAGCTGCTGAAACCTCTTGAGATGAGGTCCACAGGTAGAAAAATGCCCAGCCCGTTGACTTAGCTCTGGTGAAACATATATATAAAGATAGATATGTGTGAATGGCTGCTGGTGTCACAAAATGGCTCTCGAAATTTTAGGGCTGGGGACTGAGTATAGAGGAGCAGAGTCTTCCATGCTCTCCTACCGGCAAGGTTTGCTGACCAGGAACTAGCATTATTCTCAGAAGCAGTCATACATTTAGTGAGAGAAGAAGGTTTTGGCATTTAAAGAAGTTGAAGATTAGGAGGTAACAGCAAAATCACAGCCCCTGAATTCCTTAATGTGAAGGAACCCTCACTTCTACCTCTTTGACAGGCTACTTCAAAGAAAGGGCAAGGTGGAAGAAGCACTGCTCTGTCCATTTTTGCCTTGAAAGACATTCAAGGATGGGTAGAAAAAAAATGGGAGGATAAATAAGAATGAAGGTGATTGCTGCAGAGGAAAGACAGAATTGGTGAACTTATGCCCACTGAAATGCTCCAAATGCAGTAATTTCAGATATGCCATCAGACCTCCATGTGTTGAACAGATGTATGTACATACATATGGGTCTAAGCCTAATAGATGAAGTTGGGTTTTCCAGGAAAACACTGCCACTGGATCTGTTGTCATTTATGGTGGATAGAAACATTGTTTATTCCTTATCCACATTCTGCAAGCTGACCTTGATATTCAAGAAATATAGAAAGGTATTTGGACATTGATTATATCTTCAGTGCTCTTTTTCTTTCTTTCCTTCTTTTTTAAAAAAAAGTTAGTCTGGAAGAAAAAGTTTCTCTCTCCCAATTAATGTTTTAAATTGATTTACTTGAGAAAAATTGCACCATGAAAACCTCCTTTGAAGAAAAGAGCTTGAGATTCATGCAAGGAAATCTCAGCTGAAATGAAACTAGCCTTGGGACAGTAGGCACTTTACAAAGAGAATGTTTCATACTGATAACCATGAAAACAAAGTGCAAGTCTATACTTTGAGATGCTTAATAACCATCTTAATGAGCAATCAAAAATTATATGCTATCAACTGGCACACACTTCTAAAAACCTGCCTTTAAAACTTCCAAAAAGTTACATGGCAGGATTAGCAATAAATGTTTTAAATGACCTTCTGCTGGCTCGGAGCTGGGTTTTCAGGGCACCACATAGTCTATTCCAAATAGACCAACTTCTTCAAGCCATTTCCATTAAATGAAGTATACTCCTCCCCTAAAAGAAGAACTGAATCCATCATGTGATTTTTTATACATTATTCACATCTTCCAAAATGGTCTAGTGACAAACAAATTAATCTTGGTTGCCAGCCACCCCAGCCTACACCTGTAACTAACCAGGCAATGCGGTTCATTTTACATTGAATCGTTTTCTATTAAACAAGGCAGAAATTGCATCAAACACTGAGACAGAGATGGATCAAAGAACATCCTGCTGTTAGATCTGTGATTATAATTTATTTTGGAGTGAAACCCTGAATTATTCATGATTCAGTCTTCTATGTTTTAACAGACCATGGTCAGATGAAGCACCATGCAGATGGATGAACTTCTGGGAATACTGCCTGAGATTCTGGGTCCTGACTCTCTTCTGCAGTACTACAGGCAGTTTGCAAATGGTTTGTGCTGCTCCTCAGCCTCTGTAGACACTCAAAACAGGTCCTCATACGATAAATGCTTCTGAAGCTGCACTAAACACAGAAGAATTAATGAATTACATAAAAATGCTATAAAAGTTAAATACTAAGAGCCTTATAGACATGTTAAGTCTATGCAAGGCCTGCTATGAAGCATCCACCACAATCATCTTTGAAAGATGGGTGCTGGAGTTGCACA
>VXBU01019194.1:0-20236 GCA_013400315.1 Bombycilla garrulus
GCTCAAAGATTGCAACAGTCTATCAGGCAGCCAGAGAATGGCAAGGAAAGTAAGGAACCTTTCTGTGATTGTATATCAGTGAATCTTCCACTCTCTAATCGCTTTTGAATTAATTACCTTGTCTCTCTGGTCACTAAAACCTTACCAGAATCTAAGGGGCAATTTTCAAATCCATGCAAAGAAAATGCCTCGAAATTAAATGAATTAAAATGCTTCTTGCTTGGGATATCTGTAAAATGCAAAGCTTTGAGATTTGGGAGGATATCAGTATTTTTATACTGATGCCTAGAAATCTTCCTTTGTCCCTTCTTCAAGGTGCAGTGCTGGACCAAATGGATATTTGTTCTCATTGCTTATAGGAACCCTTGATGACTGGAATTAGGGTCCATTTTTCTTCCACTGAACTCATATATCCTTGATTTGATACCTGAAATCATATATCCTTGATTTTTGCAGTCATTCTTAAGTGTACAATACGAAAGTTCCAGAAAGTACCTCCTCTTTCTTCATATTAAATTCTTTTTGGTTTTCCTCTCCTGCTGAAATAGGGCTTTGCTAGTTAAAACTCTTATGTCGGCAATGCAACACCCACATTTTTCTGCAAAAAAAATTGCATGTTCCTGTTGTATACAATATATTCCCCTACATACATTATGTTCAGTCCAAGCCGCTACTTGGAATTTACAAATTTTGTAACTTTGAAGATTTCTTCTTACAGAACACAAAAAAGCTCTTTTATTTTTAGACCTGTCCAGTAACCTGAGCTAAGTGAAAAATCTGATACAATATGTTACTTCTAATGTCAAGTCTATGTGTAAAACACGACTACCTTCTTTTCCTACTCTCAAATGTATCTTCAAAACCAGATCCTAACAAAGACACTATACCTTTTTTTCCCACAAGAGGCTTACCAGTAAGTGCCGCTTCATTCCTTGTGAACACGCCTAACCACGCAATATCTAAAACAGAAGGTATTTAACAAATATGTGGAATTAGAGAGCTCAATTTAAAAATAATACAAACAATTTAAAGAATTGCTCTGAAACATAATCTAAGAAGGGTTGTGTAATTGTGACAAACATCAGATTTCTTTTCTTGAGGGTCTCTGAATTCACTCAACCCTGGAAGGCTCTATAGTTAGACTTGCGAACAGATACCCTAAGTCTGAACCTAAAATGTGTATTGATTGTTTTGCAACAGAGAATGCACCTGAGAAACAAGAGGTGACCAGCTGTAAAGCCTAGTGTGCTATGAAAGAGGAGCCTGAAGTGCTTTGGCAGTGCAAGTGAGCAACCTAATATGAAATATATGGGATTGAAGGCAACAGGTAACAATAGTAAGTGTTTTTTGGCTTTTCTAACATCAGCCTGAAACACACAGCCAGTCAGCTGTGGAAAACATCACCCATTTCAGGGAAAAATGTCACAAATATCTTGGTTACAACTGGTTGCTAATATCTTGTTGTCTTAACTGCATCATGAATATGTGTCTGTGGTGCTTCTGTGCACAATATTACACAGCTTTTTTTTTTTTTTTTTTGTCTTCTAGGAATATCACTATCTTCTGTATCAGGCTTGTCAGACTATATATCTGTTCACAAAATACTTCCATTTTATATAATTATACAGGTTTTGGTTCTGTTCATAAATCAATAATAATTGTCTGAGTGACTTCAAAATTTGATAGAGTTATCAAAGAAAAGATACTGAAAAATATATAAAACACACTTAAGTACCCTATCAGTGTAGCTCTTGTTATTCTCAATTTAATAGAATAAAAATTACAGTAATTCAATAGTTAACTTAAAGATTTCAGCTTTTTCCTCTATTTTGGTAATAATATGTTTGATTAAGGTTTTTTCCTACTTTCACATCTCTGAAAATGGTACCATTCTAGAATAATTGCATCATTCTAGAATAATTGAATTTAATATTATTTAACTCTTCTCTACCAAAATTACATTCTCTGACAAGCCCTTGCATGATGATAGTTGTGATGACATCTTTGGTGTCATGTACAGAAGCCTCATTTGAGACAAAAGAGTTCAATGAAATAATAACCCCACAAATTCCAAAATATGCTCTATTATCCATTTTGCATTTGTTCTTGCATATTGCATTTGTTCTTGAGCACTGCCTTTCCCTTCTCTCTCTTTAGAGATAAATGTCTAGACTTGCCCCTAAGTCAAATGAGCATGAACAATACAATCTTATCATTTAAATATAGAACATACCTACTGTAAATAAGGATAAAAGTTTTCTTGTACCATTATCAACATTCATACAGATCCAATATATTGTTATGTCTACAGAGAATGGGATCATAGAATCATTTAAGTTGGAAAAGACCCTTATGATCATTGAATACCACCATAATCTGACACTGCAAGTATACCATGCTCCTAATCACCACATCCAAACACCTAAATCCGTACAAGTGGGGGGGGAGACAAAAGCACTTCCCTGGGCAGCCTGCTCCAAAGCTTGGCAGCACTTACAATAGAGAAATTTTTCCTAATATTTAATCTAAAGTTCCACTGGCACACCCCAAGGCTGTTTCCCCTTAACCTGTCTCTTGTTATGGGAGAAGAGGCTGACTTCACCCAGCTACACTCTCCTGTCAGGCAGCTGTTTGATAGAGAGTGATAGGGTCCCTCTTGAGCCTCTTTTCCTCCAGGCTAAACATTCCCAGCTGCCTCAGCTGCTCCTCACAGGACTTGTGCTCCAGACCCTTCCCGAGCTCCACTGCCCTTCTCTGGACATGCTCCAGCACCTCAGTGTCCTTCTTGGAGTGAGGGGCTCAGGGACACATGACACATAAGTATATTTGAAAATGTCCTGAGTACTATACACACAGTTGGTGAGTTTCAGTGCATAAAGAACACTACCTTCATGGGATTGTGAATCCTTGGTAGATATTTCATGATGACCATCTTCATCTATATCAAAATGCACTGTTTTTGAATCTTCAGTTAGTATATAACATTTCATTGTTTTTCTCAGGCTAAACGCTAATAAAAAATGAGTTATAATTAATTTATATCAACAGAGAAATGACAATATTCCATTAGAAAAAGACCTAGTGCATTATTATAACAATATAAACAATCTATATGTATTTGAACTATGAGCAGTATAGCAAAGAATACTAGAAGTTTCCCAGTGGGCTTAAGCAGGTGTTTTGAGAGCTTGGTGTCAGTGTGAAGAAAGAAAATAAATATTTCTTTGCTTAGAAGGTTATGTCAGTGAGCAGAAAAGATGTATCTCAAACTTTCAGAGTGAAACTTGTGAAAACTTAAGTTTGACAAAATAACTTTCAACCCAAGAGACTGAGGAACAGTGTAAAAAAAAGGGATGGTGGACCACATGCAGATAGCTGTGTTGAAAAATAGTAAAGCCTAATGAGGACAGGATGAATTTGAATGTGGGAGAGTGGGTCTACATTTGTGGTTAGCTGGTGAATGAGTACACTAAGAGTAGCCGGTGGAGCTCTGTGGGAAGCTCAAGCCAAAGGAAGGCCGTTCACAGAAGTCTTTGAATGGAGAGACGTGAAAGATAAAATTGTAAGTTTCATTATGAAGAAAAGAAGAGATAAAGTAGGCTGTGTTTCTCTGCGGCATACTGTTTATAGATGAGTTTCCTGTATTTCATAGAGTAGTACTTGCTTGTTTCTCAATTCTGCATTTTGAATATTGGATCTGGGTATAAACAGGACTTCAGGTTAGAGTGCTTATGGGTATCTAACATAGCAGCATTTAACTTGGGGATCAGACATCTCATACTGAAAAAAAAAAACAAACCCTGGTCTTTCTAGCTAAAAGCTTCAAGGATGGAAATTGTTCCTTTTCATTCCTAAACACAACTGTGCTGTTCTGGATGTCAGAAGAATGTTTGTCCAGACACTTGATTATTCAAACACCTCCAAAATAACACTATGAGGCACAATTTTGATTATGCTTAGACGAACATTGTTTTACTGGAAAAGGTTTCATACTTTCAAATGCAGTTAAGACATTTCTGAGATCACACAGACCTCCAGAGTATACTGTAAGATAAAAAATCCTGTCTTTGCCAGAATAGTTAGGCAAGTAAAACAACAGGATTCACAGAATGCATCAGCAATGGCATGATGTTTTAGGAATGCTGACTTCACCAAACCCTTTGTTACTTATTTTGTAATGAGGTACTTCCTCTGAAACATCTTTATTTTGGCAAATATTTTGAAAAAATTGCATTGCTTCCAAGAGGCTTTCTTTCCACCCTGTTTAGGCTGAGCAGAAACTCTGCACACACAGTGAAAGAGGATGATGCACATTCTGACAGCCCAAGTCACACCCTCCTGAAGTGGTAGGTTCTGTGTTGGACTTTTGATTATATGCATAGCTCAGTTATGGTTGGACAAAGGTTTTCTCTTCAATGGCAGCTGGCAATCAGGCTTCCAGAAAAGAAAAGATGGGTTGTTCTAAAAAATAATAGGACAACCACTGCAATAATCAATACAGCAAACCTTTTAAAATTTTTATATCGAAGTACCTGTAGTGTAAGAATTCTACTTATAACTAGAATTACAAGAATTACTACAGCGCCCAAATTAAAATGGTTGGCAGGTCCAATGGCTTATATCATTCACTATTTTCCAGAGAGTAAATTTGTACATTAGGAATTACTGGTCTGAACATGGTGGTGTGGAAAATGCAATGTCAGTATTTTAAAGAGTATTTCTGTTCTGGTTGTTTTAAAGGTAGCTTTTGGGGTCTATTTTTCACCAAACATTTTTGTTTTTGACAGCGTTATAGAAGAGCTGTTCCACATGCCTATTTTTGTTGGATTTTGCCTTGGATTGGAATATTATTTTCAAGATTTCAAACACCCCGTCACTCAGGTAAGAGTTACCTGGCTTTCCAGGAGCTGTTGTCACATTTGTAAGCAGAAATTGCCTCTCCACACGCTGCCTTCCATGGAGAGGCATTTGAATCGGCTTTCTGCAGCCTGAGCGGAGCAGCATTGAGAGGCACTGAAAAAATACTGATGACGATGATCCCAATTGAGTTCCTCTTTGAGTTCTAAAGAAGGAGTTAGAATTTGTTACAAGACTTTGTGTTTCCATTGAGAAACAAGTTTTCAAATAAAATTTTGATAAATGACAGTTAATAGATGTAGATAAACTCAAGAAATGTTTGACTGCTTGCATGACCTAAGCCTTTGTCTTGCAAAGCAAAAACACTGTTTCCACTGATGGTACATCAGTTAACTATCTAAATTTCCACTAAGATGCACACTAATATGGATAACACAGTTGTGTTGTAGGAATATATTTTGAAAGACTTCCCCTTAGATAAGATATAAAGCAGTGTTTTTGGCTTCAGTTTATATTTGTCAGTCATAGGAAGCTAAGTACATTTTGCTAACTAAATTGGAAAATTACATCCATTTTGAGAATATAGTTAAGATAATTGTCAAAGTATCCATAAGTGATTGAAAATGATGCTAACTTTAACACAGAATAACCTGACTCTCAGAGGTCTGTGCAGGTATATTGCAATCTTAAAACAAGGTTCTGGAAATCTTGCCTTAGAACTGAGGATGGGAATTTGGAAATTTGAGAAATACACTATAATGATTAAGGAATATCAGTTAGGCTACATACCTGGAGGAGAGGTTGATGTCTAGGAATGTGAACTGCTTTGATGGCAGCTACTAAGGTACCCTGAAGTTACAAGTTAAATCACTGCATTTCAGAAAAGCTAAGGACCTTACTTTGGTTTAGAGAAACTGAAATTCTTAAGTCTACATGCTCTCCTGAAGTCACCTGTTTATGACAAGTGTTTACGGCAAGTGCAGACCAAAGAAAATACCAAGGTTCAATTCTGTCTGGTGTCCTGGTGAATGAAGCAAATTTTAGCCCCACGCGGCTTTGCACAGAATAACTAAGTATCTGTCAGACCGGAGAGATCACAGCTCTGGCACAAGTGCAATGGCTTGTAAATTCACCCAGGGAAGGGTAGGGCAGTTCTGTTTTCTGGTTTGATTCACTTCCCTGATACAGCTTCCCCAATAAAGCTTTGTATTAAAATTTACATGAAAGACTTCCATCCCTGGCAATTCTCTTGTTACTAGACAAAAAAGGAATAACTAAGGCTCTTATTCACTCTCTTCAACTGTGTTATAACAACATTCGGTTAGAATATTGAAGAGTGAAACACTTACTGCATTACTCTATTACAGGGATTACTCTTCCTTGTAAATAGGGGTCATACCATGAGTGATAACTTCCCATCAGAGGTAGAAAAAAAAGGCTGGCTCTTCCTCATCTTGCTGAAACTGCTTTATCATTGAGCATTCTAAATAAAAGGAAACATTCTTTGTTTTTTTCCTGTAGGGACCTGGTCTCTGGAAGCTTCTGTGGTGTGTGTGGACAGTAATAGCACCTTGTGGATCTTGAGAGATTTAAGTCCTTAGGTGTTCATAAGCAAGGCATTAAGACTTTGCTAGGTCTTTGAGGCTCAAAAATAGACAATCACTCATTCAAGTTTCCTACTAAAAACAAGGGTAATTCTAGTCTGGCTGCTCTTAAACAGATGTTCTGAAGATCCCAATTGCTGATTTTAATCTATGTTTAGAGTCTTGAACTGGCATTGCTTACACTCAGAATGATAAGAAAAAAAGGAGAATGTTCACAAGTCAGGGCTATGAAGAAATCCTGAAGAGGGCAGGCCAGTTCAAAGACATTTTCAGAAACATATTTAGGAAGTGGATAAATTCTTAAGAAACTTTCAATGATGAATGATGGACAGGTGACCTTGGTGTTATGAAGAACTGTACTAAAGTTTAATTATTTTGTCTTGTCTAAACAAGTAGAAAATAGAAAACTGTGGTAGAACTTCACCCCTGTTGGGTCTTCAGAAGCCAATTAATTGTTCTCCAGGACAATTAAAGCTCTCTACAATAAATAAACCAAACTTTCATGCTTTGAATTGCCTAATATATTCCTTAAGACTGAGTGACATATAAATACTCCCATTTCAACAAGCTTTTCCTGTCACTACATGTTATTATGTACATGTCACCTAAGCCCATGTTTTTCATTCTTTGTCATAGCTTTTTATGCTCAGTTTATCTCCCTATGTTGATTTCTTTATCTTAATAGCTTTCATACCTATTTCTTCAGTTTTTTTCTCTCTTCTGTTAGGTACACACTGAAGAGGACTAGGAAGATTTGGGCATTATTCTTGGCTGCAGCCCAGTTCACCACTCTTTTGGAAACTTGTCTCTGATTTGTTTCATTTTGCATCTAAATCAAGTATAAGGGAACTGAAGCTCTTTAAACTGCCAAAATTAGCTGCAGTGTAACTACTCCTAACAAACTAATGAGTACATTTGTGGCAAATGACAACAAGATCACACTAAAAGCAGAGGAAATTTGAAATTTTTTTTCCTACTACATGGATTGTATGAATTCATTGGTATGGAGGCAGAAAAGAAAATCTGTTATATAGCTTCTCTTACTCCCACTTAGCCATCATTCTCCCTTTCATTTAACCCCAAGAAATTTTTTATCATAAAATCAAATTAAACCAAATTCAGTGCATGAAAACAACATTTAGAATTTTGGAGTTCATTCATATGCTGGTTTGTTCCAAATATTATCTCATATTGTGTTGATAAATTCATAATAAGATACATCTAAGGTCCATACAGGATCAGAACTCTTTTAGTTGAGTGTATTGGGTTGCTGCTGTCAGTCCTGCTAGCAAAGATAGTAATTCCTCCAAGTTTATCCCAATTTAACAGTGGATTAAAAATAATCTCTTGCATCCTATAGCTAATAAAAGTGAGGTTATAGTATCTTTCAAATCAGACTTTACAAAATCTATCATCTAAACTTGACACAGGAATACATAAAAATGCACATGAAACTACATGAAGAAAGAGATTTCTTAAGAAAACTTTAAAGTCAACTGACAAAAATCACTATTTCATAGAATCTCAACAAACAGTCTGATAATAAAATCTTAAATTTTTTAACCCTGCTGTAATCTACCATTCTTGCTTACCTTATTTTGTGTGTTTTTGTCTCTGCTGGGATACTTCTACCGAACAGATTGCTAGAAGCAGCTCTGTTACAGCCAATTTATTGCCTGAATAGAGGGCAGGAAGCCAAACCTCTGAATAAAAGAAAAGGCTGACGTGGATCTAATCTTCTAGATCTCTAAATACTCTCATTTATATCAACATTCAAATGGTTCTAACTACTTCTGGAATTACAAGAGGATTGGAAGTTGTAGGAACAAACTTTTAAATGTCTGTTTCTGTAAGATGCTACAGAAGCTTTTCTGCCTAGAACTGCATGCAAAATTTAGCCACTAGTTTTCTGTGTTCTATTCCTGTGTTTTATGTCACTAATATTGTTCTTGTTATCTGTCATTCTCCCAGGGCTGAGTCATGCGCAGATACTGGGTTTATAGTAATATAGACATATTAAAAGTAGGACTGTAGCCTCTGTTTCAGGGAGCTCAAAACAGACTTAATGCTTAAACATTTACCCAGCTATCAAACAGGCTTTGCCTGCATTGCTTCAATGGGAATACTTGGGCTGCTTGTGACATGAGTGAACTGGTAAAGAGGATGTGATAAATTTGTTTGCCCATGAAGCCCTGGTAAAATGTAGGTTTCATTATCAAATCTAGCATGTTCACTTGGCCTTATCTACATACCTATGTATATTTTGAACCCTTCACTCACCTATTGGTGGGTCCTCCCTATTCATATTATCTAACTATTTCCTAATTCATGATCCATGCATCTTTATATGAGTGAATCACACTTGTATTTAGCTCACTGAAATGATAAAAATCCTCTAAAAAACAATTACACTGACTATTTTTTTGCCAAAGTTTTCTTAAAATCAAGGAGTTATTGCTTTTATCTAGAGTTTGTTCACCATGTAAAGAAAGTTCTATATTTCATCTGTGTTTGGCATAAGAAATGTCTTTTTTAGTTTCCTAAGCCCTCACTAGACCCTGGTAATGTATTGGGTCAACAGAAAGAATTTATTAAAACATATATTTAGTGACAAAGCAATGTGATAGTTTGAAATCTCAAGCCTTTGTCTATTACCCAAACAGTCTGCAAAATGTAAAGAAATTTCTAAGTGGCATGATACAACATTGTACTTTCAGTACACAATTGTCCTAATTTTGTGTGGGATAGAGTTACTTTTCATGCTGGTATGTGGTATAATGCTGTGGTTTAGATTTAGGATGAGAATAATATTGATAACACACTGATGGGTGAAGTGTTAAGCATTAAGACAAAGACTTTTCTGTTTCTTGCATCACACCACCAGTGAGGAGGCGGGGAGACACAGGTGAGACAGTTGAGCATAACTGACTGAAGGGATATCCCGTACTATGGTGTGGTGTAAAGCTCAGTAATATCAGTTAGAGATAAAGTTGGCAGGGGTTACTGCTTGGGAACTGGCGGTGTATCAGTTAGCACGTGGCTAGCAGCTGCATTATGCATTACCTGTTTTGTATATTCTGATTTTTTAATGATAGTTATTTTTATTTTCCCTCCTGTTTTCTGGCCTATTAGGCTGGTTTTATCTCAACAGCTGAATTTTACGTTTTTTTCCCCCAGTTCTCTGACCCATCTTGGGGTGGTGACAGGGAGGTGAGCAAGTTGTTTGCTCACTGGTGTTCAGCTCCCTGCTGGGTTAAACAACAGTCCCTTTTGGCACCCAGTCCATGGGGTGTGAAGAGTTAAGATAACCACTGCTCTGACACGTTAAAACAAATTTGTTATAAGCAATTGACTGCATTGGTTTAATAGCTGCTGGCCACAATGTTGATTTATTTGATATCAGAGTTGCATTATGCAAAACCTTACTTGCTGTGCATGCTCCTTGTTGTGTCATTTCGCAGCTCTGGGTTAAGGTTATGATGTTGCGCTTTGTAACATGTTTTTTTTATATGATAAGATGCCTGTTGGCCTGTTGACTGAAGCAGTGTGCACCCGGCATTGCCGCTGTGCCCACAAGGCAGGAGCTACCTGTTGGGAATGACACTAACTACAGCCCCAAAGGCCCATCCTTGGGAATGACACCCTCCACCATCTTTCTCTTCTCCTCCAGGCAAGTTACAACAGCTCTTGGAAAGTATCCCCAGGGTGTCCAAACCAGCACCTTGGCATTGCTATGATGCACAAATATGTCCCAGGTCTTAGGTAAGGTTATACAACTAGGTAAGAACATCACCCAGGGATTTGCCCTAAGACTGGGTGGTTATGAGGGGCAGGGAGTGTGGGATAGGATGGGCAAGTGCCTAGGACAGTGGGCACCTTCCAGTGTTTTTAGGACAGTGGGCACCTTCCAGTGTTTTTAGGACAGTGGGCACCTTCCAGTGTTTTAGAACTTCACCTCTCAAAAAGTGCATAATCCAGAAAAATTTATTTTGGTGAGCTGTCACCAAATAATTCCAGAGAGACACAAATCACTGCAATGTCCTGGGGCCAGGTCCAGGCTGATTGAGACCTGTTCAACAGAGCTCAGTGCCCGCTGCAGGGAGGGAAGGTCTCTGGGACTGAGAGCAAAGTACCAGAGTCCATGGCTGAACCAGAGAACCAACCTGTGCCTGTACTGTCTGCCCATGTACACAAGGAGTAATACTGGAAGCAGAAGTGGACACATTTAATAAGGGATGAAGGACCTGCCTCTAAGAGGGATCCGGAAGCAGGCTGCTCCAAAACAGGGCTATCACAAGAAGAGGATGAGGAAGATAGGTACTCAGTGGGCATATGACATGTTGGGTCATAAAGAAAGAGATGCAACATACAAACGGGTTTGTGAATGAGGGATGGACTTCTTACGGATGTTATCCAACACCATGCACCATTTCTCCAGCCCTGAAGGTCTACTGAAGAAGCCTGAAGCCATGGACTAATTTTACTCAGTGGACATTTTAGAGGGATGACCCATAGAACTAAGGGAATGATATCTGTGTGTATGTACCAAAAAACAGGGAAGGATGCATTGGGAAGAGTGGAACCTGGGCATAACATAAATGATACAGAATAAAGGGTGGATATTGCTCTGGTTTTATCGGGGACAGAGTTAAGTACTATAGTTGGTATAATACTGAGTGATGGACTGAGGATAAGAATAATGTTGATAACAGTGATGTTTCAGATTTTACTAAGCAGTGTTTACAATAACTCAATTAAAGTAACAATAAAGGGATTTTCAGGTCCTCCCACTTTACGCCAGTGAGGAATCTAGGGCACAAGAAGCTGGAGGGGACACAGGGGGAGGGTGGTGGTGGAAAGTGAGCCCACAGCTATTTAGCTACTGTCCAGATTAAACCACAACAAGGACAACTGCAACAAAAAATGAATTATGTGGCAAAAGCATTTTAATTTGTTTTAATATAGTTGTTCAGATGCTATACTGTGTTAGTTACTGCTGTAGTAATAGTTACTGATGTATTTGATGCTGTTGTTTCAGCTGCATTTTTCAGTAAGGAGCAGATGGATATAGGTTGTAAAATGTAGACTGTATATCACAATAACTGTGCTTGCAGGCTGCACGTGTACCTGGGCCAGGAGGTAAAATTCCAGGTTTAAGTATGCCATCGCTATAGCCATAGCATGGAACAATCTCCTATTTAAAAGGATCAACTGTAGGGACATCATAATGTGCTACATCAGCACTGCTCTTGAGGAACTAGACAACAACATACACCATCAGCAGCCACACACGCACACAAAAAGATAATTGTAATTGACACAATCTGGGTGGATTAAGCAATATAAACTGTGAATGCGACTACATTGCAGCTGACCTTCTGCCTTAACCTTTAAAGTTTATTTTAAACTTTATTTTTTTATTGGTCCCAGCAGCAATAACAGCAACAGCAGAAGAACCCAGAGACAATTTAGTGATTTTGTGCAGACTCTGATGAAAAGTATCAAGTTACTATGTTAGAAGTGAAAGAGAGGAGGACACTCATCTGGGCAACCCTGCACACTTTTCTAGGTTGGCCACTGGGAAGCATTTTCCATTCTCTGTCTCTTTCCAATACTGCCTGTCCCACCCCTACTTCCTGGCACCTATGTCTCCCTTTCAGTTTCTCAATTTCTTTCTCTCTCTCTTTCTTTCTTCCTTTCTTTCTTTCTTTGCTTGCCTTCTTGCTTTTCTTCTCCAAGCTTCACCATTAGAGTTAATGTATTTCATTGGCCATGGACCCCTCTTAATGACTGTATTCCTACAGCTGCAACATTAGGTTCAGTCCATTACAGGACAGATTTTAAAAATTTTCTTCTAATTCAAATTAGTAAGTCATATTAAATTATCTTGAAAGGCAGCTCCTATAAAAAACAGTGATAGAGAGAAAAACAACAATGAAATTACTAAAGAAGTATTTTATGTACCATTATTGGCATGGAAACTAGCAAGAAAAACAGCTGCCTACCAGTGGTTTGGTTTTTTTTTCTTGTTTTAGATATTCATCTGCAAAAAGTAAATATTTGCAGCAAAGAAAAGAAGGAAAAGTTTCCTGGTACCACATGCTACTGCATGAATAATTCTGAGCATACAGTAAATACTAGCTACTTTATCAGCCATTTAATTTGCCAACAATTTAGAGAAGATCTAATTCAAAACCTCTTAAGCTGGAAAAAACCTGGAACATAGCCAATGGACTGTACTACACAAAAAGATCAGATATTTATTACTTGGACTACAGTATATAGTCAGATTTACACTGGGTAAAGTTTAATCAAAAGTAATAATAGCATGAAGAAAGCCTTTTCTAAACATTTTCAGTGAAAGTGATTGAAAACATTAAAATAGATTGTGCAAGGTAGGTTTTCAGATTTTGGAGATGTCAGCTAAAAAACACTTGCTCTAGTTTAGAATATGGGGTTTCTATTCTTAAATCCAGAATATATGTATGTTTTTCTTCACACTAAAGTCTTTCTCCCCAAAAGGTATAAAAAAACTAAACCAAATATATTTAGTAGTAATATATTTTCTAACTGACAAAAACTGACATAGTATTCTATCAGTGCATTTTTTTCTTGGAAAGTGTTGGGGTTTTTCAATATTCTAAGAATATTATAACATGAGCATTTAACTTCCAGCTTAATCTTGCCTTACATCCTGCCAAAGACATATGTAGGACTAAACTGAGTCAACTGTATCCTATCTATCACTCCCAGTACTTCCATACTGTCATTAGATAATTCTGTTCTATGTGCAGTGAAGATCTCTACTACTGAGAAGAGTGGGAACTTATTTAAACCTTCATATGTTTCTTTTTATAATGGAAGACTTATGACATAAGAATGTTTATAGTGACCACTGCTGAAAAAATACACAATTTTTTTGGAAGTTTGTTCACAAAAGCATAGACACAAAAGTGAAAAATTGCATGTATAAATGAAGTGTACAAGTGTATAGGTGGCATGTATTTCTGCTTCAATGTTAAATTACTATTTTTTAACATTTCTCTAAGTCTAGAATACTTACACCAAATGTTACTGTAAACGTTTTTTTACTCATTAAGGGTTATCTTATTTTTGGTGTTTCTTGAAATAAAAGAAAGATGATGCCAAAGATGTCCTCCCTTCACTTGCTAGGGGACACAAAAGGCAGTCAGCAAAAGGGGTCCACTGGACAGTAGCATATTGATGCCATAACAAGGAGTGGTTGAGGTCATTTGTTCTTTCCAGTCTGGAGGAGACTGAGAAGAGATCTCATTGCAGTTACAGCTTCTTCACAAGGGGAAGAGGAGGGATAGGCTCTGATCTCTTCACCGTGACAAGACCGGTTACAGGACCTGAGCAAATGGACTGAAGCTGTGTCAGGGGAGGTTTAGGCTGGGCATCAGGAAAAGATTCCTCCCCCAGAGGGTGGTCGGGCACTGGAACAGGCTCCCCAGGGAAGTGGTCACAGCATCAGACTGGCAAAGCTCAAGAGCATTTGGACAATGGTCTCAGGCACACGGTGGAATTCTTGGGATGTCCTCAGCAGAGCCAGGAGCTGGACTGAATGATCCTTGTGGGTCCCTTCCAACTCAGGATGGTTTATAATTCTGGGGTGCTATAAGCCATGTATATTACCTGCAAATAGAGGAAAATATACAGGCTGTCAAAATATCTTCTTGGATTACAGTAGTTTGTCTTTATTGCATGCAGACTCCTTGTGGAGCCTCAGTCCTTGAGGGTACTCAAAACCCAACTGAACAAGGTCCTGAGCAAGCAGTTCTGTTTGCCTCCAACTTTGAGCATGGAGGCATGGAGGCAATAGTAACACAACGATCTGTTTCAACCTTAACTCTACTGTGATTCTGTGAAATCAATATTAAAATATTATGGATTTATATTCATTAATTAATTATTCTGACTTTTCTAAATCTCCTGTTTTGAAACAGGAGATATATTTTCTCTTTGAATGTAGAATAAAACCAGATGTATAGAAGAGCTGGGGCTAGACTGTTATTACATTTTAACCAAAATTTTCTTATAGATTCCTGTAACTTTTGTGACAACATTTCAGAACAAGAGTCAGTGTTCATACAGGTAATCTTTTTAACTTATGCTTTTCAAATAGTGTGCAGTCTTTCCTCTAATCCTCATTGATTGACTGGTAAAGTAGCATGTAGGAGATGTCTTGAGGTGTGCTCTGTGTGCAAGCTATGTCTATGTGTAAGGTGACTCCTCATTATCACAGATTCCTTTCTTTCCCACCATCCACCAGGACCAGTGACAAACAACACATACTTGTAGAATTGTTGGTATCATGAACATATTTGAAGTTTTCTTTTCCTCTGTCAGAAACAGACATTCATATCTGTTTTAGCCCTTGCCTGTGATTTGTCTTCTCAGATGCAATATAACACAGTCTTTACAGTTAATCATTATAAAGGAACTGAATGAGCAGTGAATGGAACAAATGTTTTAGTCATCCAAGCATTGAATCTCTGTGAATTTTAATCTCTGCACCTAGTTGTTCTCAAAACCTCTCTTTGCTGTGAAAATTATATCCTTGTATTTTTTTCTCCAATCTCCAGCATTGGGAAGGGGAAATAATTGCCATTTCTGTAATACCNAACAAAGTATAATTGCAAAACTTTTCTCATAAATAAAGGTTAGGTATGTATGAAGCAATCTTATTGCCCTTCCTGTGTTGCACAATAATAGAGGGCAGAATTAAAATAAACAATGTTGGAGATTACTGAGTTCCTGCTACAAATTTTCTAAGGGACTGAGGCATATGTAGTGGTTTTGTCTATCTGTCCTCTTCAGCCACTTTTTAATTTGCTGGATAATTTTGACTAAGTTCAGCAAGAGCGTGGAAGGAGGAAGCCTAGCTGAAAAAAATACACACTTTTTCAAGTTTTGTGAACATCAGCAGCTGAACAGCTGACAGAATGACAAACATTGCCAAATGAAATACTGCAGACTGATCTCATCAGTTATCCTTCCAGCTTGACTAAGGACATAGTTATCAGCCTGTACATACTGGCTGTCCAGCTGTCAGGTGTAAATGGCAACAAACAAGGGAACTGAACTCTGGAGTTTGTTACAGAACCGAAGAGATTAGATGTTTTACCCTACTTGATTATCTGGCACAATCATTCCCTCATGTTACATTCCTAGTTCTCAACCATGTCCTCTGCAGGAAGGACTCTGTTAGTGGTCTGGCATGGTTGGGCAGGAAATCAGGTTGATTCCTGCTGCGCCACTTCCTGCAGCAGCCAGCTGCACTATGCATTAGTGGTCAAAGTCCCTGGGCATCTTATTGCATTTATCTCCATACAGTTCTCATGCAGTGGACTCCAAAGACCATCTGGAATCAAGAAAAGACCATTTGAATATGCTCAATTGTTTTATTATTTCTCCAGTTCTAAAAACACATCATCACAGAATTTTGTATCATAATATGCCATGTTAATTAAAAAATACTTATTCATGGTCTTTGTTAGAGAATGGATTTTTGATGCATTGTAACACATTATAAAATTTTAATTCTGCTTTATGTCACTGAGAATTACTTATTTTAAGGAGAACTGTACTTTTTCAGTACTATATGCTGCAGAAGCTAGAATACAAATCATCTTGTAGCCTTGAGGACTCAGAAAAGGAGGAATGTCTCTGAAGTGTAGAACTCAAGGAGAGTGTCTTTCTTTTCTGTCTGTTTATATTCTAATTGGCAATGAGGCCAATACCACTGGCACTAGAAAGTAGCACTGTATCCTTAAAAGGGAGAAAGATGCAGGTAAAGATGGTTGAACACAGGAGAGGAGGAAAAAGATCAGCAGAATAATTAATCTGAAATATTTCAAAGATTGATTACTTTCTTCACACTCCAGAGCCCCTGTTTCTCTCCCAAGAATTTTTGTGCATCTTATAAAAGGAAACTTTGCAGGTAGACCTGCAAATGGAAAACACATTGATAGTGTTTTCTAGATTTTGATGCTTGTTTTATTTACCATTACTATATGTAAGCAGAAGCAGCATGTAGCTACTTGAGCATATAGGTAAGTGGCTCTGGTGGCAGTGCTAATCCAGCCACCTCACAGAAGACTTCCAAGGACCCTTAATGTGGGCTACATTCTGTGTCACCATGGAGGACATCAGGACCAGAAACTTATACTTTGGACCCCTGGCTTTACTGTATGAAACAGAAGAAGCAGAATGAAGGAAAGTGGGAGCCACTTGGCCACTATTTATGACACTGCCAGGAGAAGAAGAAAATTATGAGTGAATGTGTATTACATAAAAAAGGAGTGGGGTTTTTTTCTGAATTGTGAAGCATAACCTAAAGTTGAAGGTGGAAGGTACTTTTTAATCCCCCTTTTCTACTCCTGAAACAAAGGATATGATTTCAAGGTATAGGAATCTAGGCCTGCACAGAAAGAAACAGTCAAATTTACTTTTCTTCCTAAAGGTTTTGTCCTGTTGCTACAGAAACTATCCTTCTTTTTTCATCCTACACCCTGTAATAGGTGGCACTGACCTATTAGAAAACAACTCTTCAATGCCCTAATATGAACATTGTAATTCTGCCTGCTTACATGATTCTTTGAGGGTGGTGATTTCTTCTTTTATAAAAATGCTACAATTCTCTTGTCTAGAGGATATAAAACAACTCAAGGGTCTTTGGATTTAAAAACCTTAGACAAAAATATTCTTTTCATATATATTTCACACATTTTCTGAGAGTTATATATAAATCTCTAAAAATGCACATGAAAACTCTTGTTAAGTGTAGAAAATGGCCACAAGTAATTCAGGGACTTAAAACAGCTAGGGTTTGCTTAGTTATTCATCATCTTAATCTATATGATATTTGTAAATTCTTTGTAGTTTAGTAACACTGATTTCAGATTGAAAGCAAATGTAAAGACAAAGTATCCAGTTAGGGCATATAATAAAAACTTTTATCCAAATTAAGGTTTAGTAAGAGACTAATTATTTACATTGTCATTGGGTGTCTGTAGAAATTGTGGGTGCTTACATGGTCAGGCTGGGATATTCTCTTTACTTTAGATCTCTGAATGTGACCTCCATACCTGCTAATGCTCCATCTCTCAGAAATCACATCAGAAGTGAAGCATACTGGTCACATCTGATAGTTGTCTCTTCTCCTTTGCTAGATCATCCTGTCCTTTGTGAACTGTATATGGAAAATTACTCTTTCCCCAACATCTCACATTACTTTCTCATGGTGTATCTTTATCCGCTTGGTATTTGCAGTATTCTGTACCCACCTAAGACACTGTGGATAATATTATAATGACAACATTTCTTGATGTCTTTGTGATAACGTGAAGGCAGAGGTGCTCACTTAGTATAATATTCTTTGAGAAGATAATGCATATCCAGAGTTGAAACTACTTTTTATGATTAAAATATATGGAAATCTCTATTATGCCATTTTACAAAAATTGTATATCCAAATCAGATGTAGGGAGAGAAATTGTAAGGATATTTATCTTCTCTATTTATTTATTTATGCTCTATTTATTCCAAAAAGTAGAGGGTTTTGTTTGGTTTTGGGGTTTTTGGTCGTTTGGGGTTTTTTGTTTGTTTGTTTATTTTGTTTGTTTGTGTTAGTTTTTTGTGGTTTTTATTTTTGTTTTCTGATATGTGAGTCATAGCACCTATTAATGCTGAATATATGAAAACGAAACCCTTTTTACAGGTTTTCCAAAATGTTTCCTTCTGCTTCAGCAGTTCTACCCTGGTTACATTGAGCTGGGAATGTCACCTCTAATTTAAGGCAGGAATGGTACATGGCATTTATTGAAGACTGCACTCCTGTGGCAAGACTCAGGAAGTACAATAGATAGTGTATCACAGAATTCCTTCAATACAATGTATTTGCTTATTACATAAGAAAATATAAAGTTCTTATAGATTGATACAATGATGTTTCCCAGTACAATCCTTTTCTTAAAAATAGTTTTTTCAACCCATTTTGATTGCATACATAGAAAAAAAATATCCTCATATCCTCTTTCAAATATTTTGGTGATACAAGTCAGAGCTCCCAATAAAGCATATTATCTTGTTTTGTTGTATATGGGCCCTTACTGAAATTTAATTTCAGAGTGTAAACTGCATATCTTAATTTCTTTCATCACCATAAAAGTTCAATTTTTGACAGGATATCTGAATGTAGCTGAGATGTTATCATACCAAAAATCTCTGAACACATTTTGTGGCTACTCAGCCTATGAATTGTATGCAGAATTATGACTACAAATTCTCATATTCTCAAAGCAAGGACACATATACAGCCAGAAGCAAAAACTTCTATTAAGCTACCAGGTATTGTTGCAGAGAGTATAAATGAGCCCGGAAGTGAGTGTTGCAGGCCAACAGGCACAAAACTTCTAAAAGAGCTGCCAGCCTCACCTAGTTTCACTTAACTATACTAGAAATTCCCACTGTTACTTGGATGGTTGCTTTCTTCAGTTGTTTTTTTCCTGCAGTTAATTTGATCTCCACACATGCTGCTGGAATGCCTCCATCACTCCTGTCCCTCTGATAATGACTCTCTACTTCAGCTTGGAGTGGGACTTAGACAAGATGAACACTATTCCTGAGATCAATTATTAAAGAAAACACAACAAAGCATTTCCTCTGTTTTGCAACAAGGCATACTGGTTCTTATGGTCCCCGTACAAGAAAGGCATTCAGACTCTGCGAAGTATCACTTCAAATGCAATTTCTTAGAGTTAACACCATAAGGAAAGAGAGAACTGTTATTCAGATCCCGCAAACCATAAGCAGTGCAGCATCAAATGTGTCTGTAATGAGGGTGCATGTGGGAGACCCTGTCTGTGGAAGGGCTATCTCATTGTGGCAATCCGAGCTATAACAGGAGTTCCTTAAAAGAGAACAACTTTATGCATCATTTCTACTGTCAGAGAGGATGTTTGCAAAAGGATTTCTGTCTGCAGTTTTAGATAGAGGCAAGGTCATAGAGATGCCAGTGGGAGCTGCCCACAGCTGCTCTAACAGTGCACTGCCTGAACTTATCCCGTGGCCATGGGATATGCACAGCACAAAACAGACCTGAAGGCCATCCTGTATGTGGCTACACTTGGGTTAACTACTGCATGGATAACAAGTGTCAGTGCACAACGATCCTTCCAAGCACGTCCACCTTCCTGCAGTGTGGAGGCATTTGTTCCTATTAAGAGAACTCCATTGCGAGAGAAGTCTCTGGAGTGGTCTCTGAAGAACAAGAATACCCCCACAGAAGCAGAGGGCTTTTTTTTCCTGCTCCCTTACATTCACTCTCTCCCCTCCTCCTTCTCTCAGCAGGGTGCCCTCAGCTTTTCATACAGTTAAGGAATAAGATAAGAGGATAAAACCAAAACCACGCACAGAGGTTCGCAGTGCTGTGGAGGCTAACTACAGCTGTGGAGTTCCCTGTTGCCTGGATAATGCCCTTTAGGATCTCGTACAGTGGTGAGCAGGACGGGAAGGAATGCGAATGCAAACGTTGAGAGGACTACAAGTGCACCCCAGGCTAGGACAGCGCCGTTAGTAGCAGCCTCCCCTCACAAGGCACCAACCCCTAATGGAAGTCGGGCAGAACCGAGGGTAGAACTGAATGCTTTTGTGAGCTGCTGCCTCGCTTCGGCGGTTAAGCACTTGTGGTGGTACACCTCGGACACGAGACGACAGACCCATTACGCGGCCGACACCTCCCGGCCGCACCA